>JAIUCT010000032.1:2057081-2167188 GCA_021307375.1 Tetraneura akinire
AATAATAATATAATATAATATTAATGTGGAACAAAGGTTCACAACACGAGTCCGATTTATCATTTACCTATCGTAAGAAAAAGAAAACAATTACATTCAGCATTCGCATAATAATTATAATAATAAAAAAAACTACAGTTTCAACAATTCAATACAGATCATTTTTACTTTATATCTATATATGCTTGCCCAAGCATAAATTATTACCTACTTACTCTGTTAGTCATTATTTAATATTTTATTGTTAGGTATAAGTTATAACTGTTTAGTTGTTTAACTAAAATACAAATTGTTTGATTATTAGGCAAGTTACCTACCTACAATTAGGTATACCTACATAAATTAATGATAACCTGACTAGTAACCTTATTGTAGGTAGTTACGTTAATGGCTAATGGGTAATTATAACCACAGAATGGATTAATTTTGATATATGCCTACGTATTAATTATTATTTAAAGAATTAACATTAATAATTCAATATACTAATAATGAACCCAAATCCACAAAAGTTTACTTTTATTTGTTATACACGTATTTCGATTTTGACAACAATGTTGTGTCATTTTCAGTACTAAGCGCAGACGATCGATCTTAGCTGACATCATTCCATTGAATACTAGAAATCGTGCACTTATAAGTCATGGAGCCGTAATGATCATTCCGTGCGTGTCATATCTTATTATAATAGTTTTAATAAACAGTTTTGTAATGGGCTTAGATAGTTAGATCCCAATTTAATCAATTATTTTTGTTTTTAACCATTTCAGTTGCTTCCCTAATGCTAATGTTTAATTATTGTTTAGTTGTTTCCCAGTTTCTTGTTTATTTAGATTTATTGAAGTTAATTGTGGTTTGTTTCTAAAATGTGTTCTCATCTGGTATTGGTGATTTTTAATATTTCTTAAATGTTCTTTAATCTGATTCTTATATTTCTGCTAGTTTGACCAAAGTAACATTTGTCACAATCTATCTGTACATTGTACCTATATTAAAAATGCCTGATTTATCATTGTCAAGACAATCGCCAATAGCAGAACACATTTTAGAAACAAACCACAATTTAATTTCAATAAAACTAAATAAACAAGTAATTAGGAAACATGAACTAAATATTAGAGAAGAAATTGAAATGGTCAAAAACAAAAATAATTTATTGAATTGGGATCTAAGTCCATTAGGTACAAAATTGTTTATTAAAACTATTATATATAATAAGACATCACATAGTTATTATCTTAGTAGTAAACTAGTAATGACTAGGGATGCCCAAATATTATCGATAATATCGAAATATCGATATTACAATTAAAAATATCGATATTTTTTACATCGATATATTTCTTTTGATATATCGATCATAACGATATTTATTCTTGATATATCGATTAAAATTTTAAATTTATAAAACAGTTATAAATATCACATATTACATATATTTAAATATTTTCAATTTAGTTAAATTTTATTATTTTAATATATATAGGTATTGTAATTAATACAAAAAATTTATATTTTTATTAAAGTACTCGTATGTTTACAGTGTTTGATTTGTTGGGTGTGCGGGGGGACGGAAACCTCTTCTATTTTTTATTTTTTTTAAGCGTATCACTACTAATTATTAAATCCCCAATGATATTACATATACTTGTGCATATGCAGAAACGTTTGATCCCTTGATTTTGCAAGTCATAACGACAGTGATTTTTTATGTACTAATTTATTATTAAAATATTAATGGTTAAAATTTAAAAACAACATAAATTCCTATATAGGTATTGCATTAATTAACTGAATACCAATAATTGCTATGGTTAAAATTTAAAACCCAAAAAAATAATAATATAAAATATAATAATATAAATAATATTTATATTTTATTTTTATTAAATATTAAAATAATTATGTAGCATAAAATAAAAATTTTATCTTTGTTACATTGTTATTTTTATTTGTATGTATATTTTTTATATTATAATCTGTCATCTGATATCAGTAGACTACAGATACCATAGACCAAGGTATTACCACAGATTAGATTAAACACAACCCACCAAAGTATATTTTTCTGATATATCGATATTTAAAATTCGATAAAAAATCGATATCGATATTGATAATTTGAACATATCGATAAATCGATATATCGAATTTGAAATTGTTTTGGGCATCCCTAGTAATGACATACACTGAGTGGTCTTATAAGTGAACGATTTTTAGTATTCAATAGAATGATGTCAGCTAGAATCTTAATACTGAAGATGACAATATTGTTGTCGAAATACGTCTATAATAAATAAAAGTAAATTTGTGTGGATTTCGGTTCATTATTAGTATACATATAATATATAAATATAATATATCCATAAAAATTCTTCTTATAAAAAAAATGAATAATTCATGTAGATATATTATATATATTTTTAATTGCGATAAATAATATAAAATATTTAACTAACAGAAAAAACATGAAAATATATAATTATTATAATACTTTTGTTTACGGATCAATTTCGATATAATTATAATAATATATATTAATGCTAATTAATTTAATGGACGATAATTAATAATATTACATTATCTTTTACTTTATACTCATTACTCGTAATTAATATTATTAATATTGTAATAATTAATAAATAGAGTAGGTAACTAAAATTATCATTTTTCATTTTAATTATTATAATATAATCTCAAATATGATTAGGTATGAGAAAATTAGAAGCAAATAGGAAATATGGAATTTAAATTTATTAAATATATAATGTACCCATATGGAAAATAAAATTTAATACTGTGATGGTAGGTACCTACTCGTATTATCTAATAATTTATAGCTATCGTCCTGCAATTTTTTTTATTATTAAATTTAAATTATCTTTATTTTATTGAATTATATTTAAATAGATTGAACTAAATATAGTAAATATAGATTTTATATTTACACTAAGAAGTAAATATTTATTTAAGATGATTATATTATTGTTATTTTTAAATAATAGATTCACTGTAAAAAAGACGGGTAGGTACATATTTAAACATAGTATTGTGTAATTATATCACGCTTAATATGGTATTTGTTATTAATTTGAGATTTTGAAATAAAGATTAAAAAAATAAAAAGACGATAATGTTGAAATTTGATTAATATTTGAATGCAATGATAATTCATTACATTCGAAAAACGATTCTGAGCGAAGTACATCAGATAATATATGTACCGATTAAAATTTGTACATTTATCAGTCTTTACGCATTCAATATAAAAAATTTATCATAAAACCCCTTAATGAGTCACCTAAATAACCAAATCTGACAGTACTTCGCTCAGAATTGTTTTTCGAATCTAATGATTGATCATTGCATTCAAATGTTCATCAAAATTCAACACTATCTTCTTTACACCCGTATCCCCCATTCCCTCAATACCTTCCTTTGCTTTTTATACTTTAAACAACTATATAAAAAAAAAATTGAGACATGGGATTTTTTTAATATTTTGATATGGTTTTAAGTAATATGTGAGTATACTTCAGTGAAATTTTCAGACCTTATAATGCCCAAAATTGCCAAATTTATCAAACATTATATACCTACATAAAAACGAGAATTTTACGAAATATTCAGTCAAAATAAAATATTTTGTAGAAAAATTAACGGTTCCAAAATTTTATCACATATATTATATAATAGTATAGTACCTCGAAATATGCAAAAATATGCTTAATAAAATTTCTTATTTAGATTAGTATATATTATATATATATATATTTCAAATTTGTAGTTGATCTAGCAATTTTTTGTTACGTTCAGTAAAAACATGCTAATACATAAACTAATTACTTATCTATGGTCCTATGTAAATTATTCATCTCGAAGCTACTAGCGGGGTATGGCACTATGACTTCTTGAAATATATTGATATGATTTTTATTCCAATCCACGATATAATAGATTTAATTAGCACAAATAATGACGTCAGAATTATATTTTCAATAAAATAAAAAATCCTAAATATCAAAATCTTCATTAAATTAGGAGATCGACCCATCAAAATTATTATACAAATACACATATACTCTATAAACTGGCTGTCTTCAAATTTCACAAAATTTAAAAAAAATAAAGTTTTATTTTTTGTACGAGATGATTAAATTTATAAAATATATATAAATAATACGAGTATAATAATAAAATAATATAATAATATATTAATATAATAATATAATATAATAATTCTAATATCATCATGTTATTATTTATTACCTAATTAATAATTAATAGAAATTGTTTTCAGACATAAAAAAAAAGACATACATCATTGTAAAACCAATATATTTTTCTCTTTGCTCAGAATCTAAAAGTTCATAGTTTTTATTTATTAGTATAATAGGTGAGATATTTTTATAAGAAAAGTCATAAAGTAATTTAACAATTTAAGTACCTTGGTATTCCATAAGAATATAATATTCAATAAAATATTCCCTCTGTGAATAAAAAATATCTAGTAAATAAAATACAGAATTAAATTTACACAATACAAATAATTAAAATGAAATGAAAAATCTCAGAAATGACATTTAAAGACATTGAACAAGTAGGTAAACCTTTAAATGAAGAAATAATGATTTGAGATCAGAATAATATATATAGGGTCTGGCAATAAAAACGACACATACGGTTTGTGGTGGTAATATAGGTGGAGGGATATCAATAAACAGTGGTACACGTGTTATTTTTAGTAGACACAAAACACAATCGTATGGAATCGTCAATGGTGAACATAGCATTATCTAAATAGAAGAAGGGGTTTTCCGGACCCTGTACCTATAAGTATACCCTGTATAGTGAGAATGATAAATTAAATCAATTATAATTAAAAATACAATTTATAGTACATTTTGAAATCCTATACATTGTAGTACAGACAGCAAAATATAGTTAATATTTTTATAAATTTTAAAATTTGACAAGAGAATGTTTCCATACATTTTAGATATAGAAAATTTACATGTATGACCCATTTTTGAAAAATTGATTTTAATCATTTAAATTCCAAGTCTATGATATGTAACATAATTTATTAGTTATATCTCATAATAAAAAATATTTAATTACTTAATTTTTTTTTTTATTTAATTATTATTAATAATTTATTCAACATAAGGTTAATATATTACATATTATTGAATGAACTTTATATTAACAATACATAATATTACTTATTAATTATTACATATTTTAAGGTACATAATGTCCACGTATTTTTGAATAATTTTTTACTTTCTCAATATTTACTGAAGGATATTGTTCTTTTAAAGCGTCCATATCCATATTTGGATAACGCTTCATCAAATGCATAACATGATTCTTGTCACGACTAAAAAAAAAAAAAAAAAATGATACAATTATATAAATTCATTTTAAAGCAATATAATATTTCTAAATTATTATTATTATTTATTTATTTATATAATTAATGATTATGTGTCATATTGCATTTAACTAAAATTTAAAAATATTTTAAATTTTAATATATTTTTAAACTTCAGTGTGTACATAGAAAAATATATTTATAAAATGATAATATGAATTTTACTTATTTTTTAAAACATATTTTTTTAATCATTAAAGGATTATAATCACAAGTACTCAAATTTATTTATACATTGAAGTATTAAACTTCCACTTAATTTAAAAGTATTAATATTTTACAAGTTATGATTAATTTTACAAACTATATTTCAATAAACACACATTGTACATTTACCAAGAACAAAAGAAATAAAATGGTGGTTACTATATAATATTCAAAAGTTGCATTGTACTCAGGGGCGTGATGAAGGGGGGAAGTTAGGGGTTATATTCCCCCATTGTCTTTTTTTTTTTTGCATTTTATTATAATATAATACCTATATTCTTACTCTGTATATACATTTATTTGTAATTGCAAATCACGAACAATCGTTTCCAATTATATTGGTGCAATTGACATGGCAGTAACCTAACCAAAGTTCACCATGTTTATTTTTATAAATTTATAATAAACAACAAGGTGCGCAATACCGGGGCAAAAGGTGGTTGAAACCTAAAATTACATATCGCAACAAATTTTGTATATAATTAGTGAAGAGCACAGTTACTCCTTAACGAAATACTTATACGAAATCTATCTGAAAATGACTTTTCCGTGGATTATTATTACTCTATGGAATATACACAGGCTATATAGCGTGTTATCAGTCATCAGCTATGTCAAACTGTAAATTACTGTATGAAATTTTGTAAACAATTTAACAATATGTAATTTAAAATTACAAACTAAATCAAATTCAGAGAAAGTATTTTTAATTGCTTTAAGATTTATTTAATATTTCATTATTTATATATTTATTATTAATTATATAAAATTTATAATTGTACACAATTATAATCTTGAAACGATTTTGAAGAGCTTGAAACATAAACATTGAAGTTTATGGTATTACCTTAACAATTCATTAAAATGTATCATTACTATATTTTGTCTATTTAATTATTTACTTATAACATCCCCCCCATTGATTATTTCTGGGCACGCCACTGATTGCACTTGTATGAATTATATAGACAGCAAATTTGTTTATTATATACTAAAATAAAACTTCAGTAAACTACATTAAGGTTTCTAATCTTAAAACTGTTAAAATATTTTATTTTCCCTTTATACAACTTGTAATGTAATTACTAGAGTATCCTATGTATATATATATATATATAATTAATTTAAAAAACAATATATGTTTATTTAAAATTAATATATTTAATATATAGGTACGTCATAGTTATTATTACTCACTTTCTACTCTTTCTGTTAGCATTATGTAATTTTTCTCTGTATAATCTTTGGAACTTCTCAATATTTGCATCAACAACATTAAATCTATGTTTTATCCTCCACTGTTTGTTCAAAAATTTTGGTATAAGATGTTCAAATTTACGATAAAAAAATTGCATTCCTAAATTTATATAAATGGATTATTAAAATAAAAAATAAATAATATTTTTTCTTAATGGATAGTATAATAAATATAATTTTTAATAATTTACCCAATAAATTAGTCACTAATTTTCCTGGTCTTTCTGAACATTCTCCAATTTCTAAATCATAATAAGCTTTATTTCGTTCTCGTACAACAGTTTCTAAATTATTCATACTTTCTTCAACCTTTTACAATAATTATCAATTATTTTATTTAATAAATTTAAAAAATTATACAATAATACTATAATAAAGGTTAATATTAATATGTACCTTATCAATACGTTCAGGATTTGGAAATAATTCATACTGAGATTTACATTCTTGTTCCATAGTTAATAACATATTACGTTCCTTTAATAATACAAACCTGAAATAAAAAAATAAATTTAAATGTTGGAAAAAATTGCAATATCTAATTAAAATTATTTATAATATAACATATATAATATAAATAATAAATAATTATATAAAATTGTGATAGTTAAATTAACAAAATAATTAAAAATTAAAAAAAAATTGTTAACAATTAATTAGTCATAACTTGCAGGTAAATAAACATTAAATCTACAATATGTAATTATGTAATACTAATGCTAAATATTTACACTACTTTATATTTTAGGAAACTCCTTAAAATTATCATCTTAGATATTACTCTAAAAAGTAAAATTATGCTATTTAATTTCACCTCATAATTTTTTTTTTTTTTTGAATTTATAATTATATAAACTTCTATATAAATTATATATATATATATATAAAATACTATTATAATAATTTATCTTTTAATAAATGTATTTGGTACAACCCGACATAAAACTAACAAATGTATCGCAAATAAAGCAACAAAACATATATTATATTATTATTTAACATTTATTATATTATATTATTACATAATAGATAAATTAATTAATAAAAGTAACTTAAACAAATATTTGGTTTAATAAATATATTAAATTAAGAAAAAAAATACTAGTCTGAACAAGTTTTAATACCAAAGTTTATGTAAATCTTCATTGCTTTTAATTCGCAATTCATCTTTTCTCCACGATCTTCCTACTTTGATATGTTCAACAGCCCAATTTTTTTTATCATCAAAAAATTCCATTAAATCATGATGGACTGTCGAAATATGAAAACCATTTAATCTAAAACATTTGTTTAAAATATTAATTAAAAATCAAAAACAAGTAATACAAAAATTTTAAATTACTTGAACCTCGTGTGTAGAAATAAATTTCAAATAATAATGATATAGGTACCTTATATTTGTAGCACATTTCGTGTTTATAATAGTTTGTAACATACGACATTTTGATAAAATTTGAAAAGCCATTTTATTAGTTTATTTTTGCTTCATAAACGTGTATACCTAATTATAAATTCAATTCAATATCCATTATAATTTACAATGTCCAAGTTATTAAGTTATAGTTTTTAATTTTTATTAAGTTTAAAAAGCTAGAATTGAGATTAGAAATAAATAATAATACATGTCACATGATAAATTGATAACATGCATTAATAATTTATCACAATGTATTCTAGTTAATAACCATTAACCACGATTTAAGATATCTTAAATCGTGTTTATAACCATAGATAAAAAATAATATTATCTATGTTAATAAAATAACTTGAAATATAAAAATATGAACGATACCATCTGAACTGGGCCGCACAAATTTAAAATTTTAAATCCTAAACTTTATGTAAAAATCTAGAACGTGGATATTTGGAATCTACTATTCCAATCACGGCACGGAAATCGAGATATTAAAAAGTATTTTCACACTATTATTAATCACTGATCTAATTGAAAGTTACTGAACTTATAATTACAATTTATTGTAGGCTTACAATAAATAATACAATACAATTTATTTATTGGCTTTAAATTATATAATAGGTTTAAAAATCATAATAATAAATGTAAAAAAAAGTGTGGGTTAGTTATTCTAAGTTATACCTAGGTGTAGAGGGGAAAATGTTGTATTTTCATTAATATTTGAATGCAATGTTAAATCACATCGCATTCAAAAAATTATTCTGAACGAAGTTCGAATGTTCCAAAATTTTAATACTTCCCGAATTTTCGTCATGTCTTGATAGTTTTTCTTGCCACATATAGTCTTAATTTTGAGAAATTCGAAAAATGATTATCTAAATAAAGTATACCAACTAACCTACTATATCCAATATCCTATAACTATAATTTTATGATTTATGAATCTAGGTTATACCTACCTGTAATGTTATTTTATCTACAATAAAATGTATTCATTTAATTTTTTTGAAAGAAATGAGACTTGCGATTTTTTAGTATTTCGAAAATAAGTTAAGCTATATATCAGTATGATTCAATAAAATTTTCAAAATTTTTAAAAAATTTTAGTTTTTTTATTAATCATTATTGTAAAAGTATTGAGAAAGAATAAAAATAATACTTAAGGATTCTAAGATTTTCGACTACACTACAAATATTAACTTTAAACGGCTATAAAAAAAAAAAAAAAAAAAACAGACTTACGATTTTACTAATATTTTTGTACCATGTTAAGTATTAATTTAGTATACTCCAGTAAAATTTTTAGAACTTAAAACCTAAAATTGCTAATTTTATCAAATATTATATTGATAAAAACGAGAATTTAGGAAATATTCAAATTTCTCTATTTTGTAGAAAAATTAACGTAATGGTTTTAAAATTTTATCACATATTATATAGTACCTATGTGAACACCCAAAAATATTTTCTAGTACCTGGCGTTTAAAATTGATTGATTATCCTGAAATATTGGAATTGAATTAGTCAAAATTTCAGTTTTCGTAAAAAATGTCGTTTTTCATCATTTTTTACTCGTGCTTCCTATCGTATAGGGTCAGTTTGGAAAAATTAAAAAAAAATAACTTAAATAAGTACCAACTATATCCACTTTTTATTTTTTTAAAGCATAAAATTTTTAGTATTTGTAAGTTGTAACAATCAAAGCATTATTTCCGGTCGAAAAAGTGTCTTCAGACAGGAAAAAATAAAAAGAAAACATATGTCACATATCATTGTAAATAAAACACTACCTATGTATAAAACCTATATATTTTTTGCTCACTCAAAATCTTAAATATTATCAGTTATAATTCTTCAAATTTATATTCTATATAAATATTTGTCTATATATCTTGTATTCTTGTGTTATTTTTATTCAGTATAATTTTTAGGTGTTTATTATTAATTAACTTCTATCACGCTATTTTACGAGTAGGTATTAAAAATTATCATAATTGTCGGTTGAACAATAATGTGTCAATATTAAAGCATAAAATGAAATAATAAAATCGTACGTTAATTAATTTATATCATTAGATTAAATTAATTTATAGGCAGTTTTGTAAAAAATGCTTTTAAAATGTACCTAGTTACCTACCTATTTAAAATTCAGATATACTCGTACATAGCCACACAGGTATAGTATTGGTTTTACAATGTGGGATTAGTATAGTAGTTTCAACAAACAATAATTTTTATATTAGGTATCAATTTTTAATTATTTTATTATGAATATTAATTAATGCTATGTAAGGGTTTTATTAGAGTTAGACTAATTATTATTATAAAGAAAAAAAATAATGTTATTAAGAAATTAAGAATTTGTAATGTGGTATTAGCATAGTAGTGTCAACAAACAATTTTTATATTAGGTATCAAATTTTAATTTTTTTATTGTGAATATTACTTAATGCTATGTAAGGGTTTTATTTGACCTAGATTAATAATTATTATAAAGAAAAAAAATAATGTTATTTAGAAATTAAGAATTTGTAATGTCAACAGTTTTGTGATATCCTAGTTTTAAGATACTTTAAACATAGGGTTTTGGAAAGAACGGAAGTGAAGAGACGGTGGAGAGACACGAAGACGTTGTCTTGTGTTTAGTCTCCTCCCGTTTGATTTGTATTTGAGATATATGTTTGTGATTTATATTTGTGTTCTTTTAATATATTTAAAGTTTAAATAAATTTATTTATATTAATTATTAAAAATAAAATACTTTTGTTTTTGTGAATGTTTCACATATAACAACAATGATGTGTCTTTTTTTGTTTTTGTTTTTTTTTATGTCTGAAGACACTTTTACTATCCGAAATAATGCTCCGATTTACACAAATAGCATATGTTTCTAGTTGGAAAGTGGATGTATAGTTGATACTTTATTTGGTAATTTTTCAAATTTCTCAAATTGACGCTAAGCGGTAGAAAAAACGACGAAAAATTGACAAAAAACGGCATTTTTCACGAAAACTGTAGAAATTTTGACGAATTCGATTTCAATATTTCACGATAACTCGGGCAATTTTGAAGTAAGAGACGTGAAAATTTTATAGGGTGTTCATTTATGTACCTATATGGACATATGGTCCCTATATGTGTGATAAAATTTTGCGTTTTAAATATTATATTTTTTAAAAAAAATGTTAAAATTTTAATCAATACCTACATTATCTGACTGAATTTCACTCAGAATCGTTTTTTTGGAATGTAATGGTTTATCATTGCATTCTTCTTCTTCTTATCGTGTCCGGGCTATGAGATAGATGCTTTATTTTGCATTAAAATTCTAATTAAAATTAAACACTATGATTTGCACACCTATATCTCTGCGTCAGGAGTGTCCTTCCCATTGCTTTTTTCAAAATATATTTTAAATAGTTAGATGATTATGAAAGTATCTACTACCTATTTAAATATAAGATTAAATATACAGTTAAAAAGTATTTACAAATACAATTCAATACGTTTTATTAGAATTTTACAATATAATTATATAATTTTCAAAAATAAAAATCTGTAGGTATTGTTAATTTTTTTAAACATATATAGGTAGTTAACATATTTACAAATATACTTGTATTGATATTGACATATGATTAAGTAATTAAAATAAAATAATTTATTTAACAAAAATTTCGGTATGTATATCGGATATGGTATAAATAATATTGATAAATGATAATAATTAATATGAGTAGGTAATAGGTATATAATATATTAAATACTCATTGCTATTATGTTTTATAAGTACGTGCAAATTATTTTCTGATTATCTGATTATTTTATTTTTTAAATATATTATTATCCTAGTATCCTACTCTTACAGCACACGAGGGAAAACAAATTCTCAAGATAATTTTAATTTTGTTTTTGTACTTACTTCTGCTATTTCTATACGGAAAGGCAATTGGTGTAAAACTGTAAATAGTAATTATAGATTAGGTAATTATTGACATATTATTACGATTATTATATATAATATATTGATTAACAAATACCGATGTTGTCATGTCGATTTATATTCTATAATCAAAAGTATTTAAAAAAGTAGGTAGGTATTTAATTTCAAATATAAAATACTTTTTCATATATATTTTTCAAAAGTAGGTATTTTAAATATGTATCTGAATGTTATAAAAATATTAAAATACTTAACTAGGGACTAAAACTTAACTTGTAATATTGTTAATAACTAGTAGGTACTTAATTTAACTTCCGTTTTAAAATTAGATGTTATTAAAGCAATAATTACATATTTTTCTGATTAAAGTACTAAACTACGAAGTAGGTATAGAGTTATGCGTATGTATATGTTTTAGATACCTAATAATGTTAACTGTTATACGAGTATATTATAATCTTAAACAAATAGGTATAAAAAAAAAAAAAAAATGATAATAATTGATACATATCTTTGATACTTAAAAATATTATATAATAAATAAATACGAGTGCTTATTAATATTATTTTATATACCTAAGTTATAAATTGGTAATTAATAATTACTAATTATTAAAATCTAGTCATACTCTTTTCACAGTAGGTAATAAGTATTCTATATTTGACACAAAATACAAATTTGAAATTAATTCAGTGCCGCAACTAGCACTAGGTCAAGCAGGGCGAAAACCTGTTAGAAGACCCAATTCTTTTTTTTTTTTTAATGAGGACCCACATTTAAAAATATTCCTAATTTGTAAATAGTCCAAATTTTCTTCGATGTAGGGCGTAGGGTCCCAACAATTCTAGTTGCGCACTGCAAATTATCATTTATTATTATTAGTGTAATAATAACAAATAATAATAAATTATTTTAGGGATGTAATTAAAAATTTTGTTCGAGTCGTTTATATATCTAAGCTTTTCTTGGATACCATGAAATAAAGCAGACATTTTAACAGGAATATATAATTTTGATTAATGATTATTGTTGCGACTCGCGTCATTTGAGAATTGAGGAAAAGAGAATAATATTATAAATTAATTAATAATATACGAGTAGATAAATTTATTAAATTTTAATTATTAAAGTATTAAATAGAGTAAGCGTAACTTTACATTTTTAAATAAATATCATAATAAAGTTTATTATAATATAATATAAAATGTACATGGGCATACAGCTCTGAGTCTAACCAGTAACCATCTGTCAAATAAATTGTCATTTTAGGTAGTAACTATAAAAAAATAACTATAGTACCTAGTGCATTTACTACTTGTAGTTTGTACTATATGTCTTATGTCAATAAGATGTTTACATTGGTCAATGGCGATTAATGAATAGGATATTATAATTTTAGCAGTAGATAGTAGATAATAATATAATATTATACATAATACATTATTTATATTTTGTATAAAAAATATGCTAAGGATTTATTGACTATTTTAACTTTGGAATTTATAACCTTATCGTACTATAATGTTGATGATTAAGCGACTATGGGTCAAACACGTCATTGTTATTCTTATTAATTATATTTGTATTTTCGTTGTTATGCATAGGTATTTAAATTATGAATTATAATAATATTATAACTTATTTATTATTATACGGTTCTTCAGTTTTGCAATGAGATAACATATTATTAACATTATTGTCATTATAGATAATGTTATTAATTTATTATCGACAAAGTGAATGTGTTATCGATAACGAAAATATTAAAAATTTATGAATTTCTATAATAATTAATAGGTAGGTCGTAAGTATCTAATTAATATAATTTTAAAATACACATAGACACAGGTCAATAGTTGTATCTTGTATGTTGTATATTGTAATCGCTACCAAATCGTAATTATTATTAGTTATTACCTATACAGAATACAGTATAAATTTATGGCGTATCCCGTATACGGGACGTGCAAGGAGGAAGAAGGAAATAGACAAAAATAAAATTGAAAATGTACCTTCTTTGTCAGCTATTTATAGCCAAACTGATCATATTCTATTTCTATTTGTACCTAATTAATTAATATTGATTTTTTGATATTTAAAAAAAATATCCAAATTAATAAAAATGAATAAACATGTCTTCGCCTAGTCAATATTTTTAAAAATATTCATTTTCCACTAGATAGGTAGGTACCTGTTAATTAGTCGGAAATCATTATTAATTATTAATCGGGTTAATTGGATTTTAGTTTTAGGTAATTTATTTTCTATACTTAAGTTGTCAATAAAAGTATATAATAATGACTAATAGCCAATAGGTTAAAAAAAAATATTTTGTTTGAAAATTTGAATATTTGAAATGTGAAATTATGTAATTAGTAATTACCGAATAGGCGAATACCTACTACTACCTACACTGTTGCCTAATTCTATGCCATTACAGTCTCCTCTCCCCTGTAGACCTGTGTAATTACATAATAACATAATAACTTATTCTGTGGTTTAACACGCAAATTTGTATAAATTTATAAAAATGAAATAAATATGATTATGACTGTAATGTACTAATGACATATAAGGACAAAGGACAATTCAAGTCAATGTGTCAGGTTAAATAAATGTGCAGTTTCACTGGAAACAAATTCTAATTTGTAGTTTATAATGTTATTGCTTTATTTGCAATATTTTAAATTGATTACAATTTCTTAAACTTTATAATAATTTTACTTTTATTATTCAGAAAATATCGAGTAGGTATTTGAAATTTTTTTTAAATATCTAGCACCCAAGTCTTTTTTCATTTATTTTTGTTAAATAAAATTATTATGGTGGTTTATTATTTGAGTGACTACAACGCACTCTAACAATGTTAATATTTCTTATCTACAATCGTCATCAACATATATACTTATTAATATTATAATTATTTATTTATTATTTCCAGCAGTTGTAACTCGTTCAGTCTTGTCATTTTTAGTTTTTGTCTGTTGTCGAAATTTGTCTGGTCACTTTTAGTAGTGTAAGTACTTTAGTCATTGTTGTACTTGGTTCGTGATCGTGTGTTTTAATAATAATAATAATTCGTAACAATCGTAACTATGTATTAAACCTTTTAAACGATATTGTTTATTTTTTTACATTCGAAAAAGTGTTTGTTAACAAAAATGACGTCCAGACGGATTTACTGTATGTTATCCTTTGTTTTCCTAGCAATCTCCACAGTGTCTTCTCACGAAGGTAATTAACTTATACACACTATGCATAGAACATTACAACTATATAGTATCAATAAATTATTAATTACAGGATAATATTATATTTTTATTTTTATTGTCTGATACCACAGAACAATATAAGTGAAATTAAAAAAAATCTATTCTATGATATCATTACGATATAACATTGTATTTTATTATATTCGTAAAGACTACCGATATTGTATATTCGTTTTTTGTCATAATATCATAATATGATTGTAAAAATACTATTATTAATTATAATGTGTTTAAAAACTGTTTATTATTTAGGTTAAAATACTTGACACTATTTGTTTAGAGGTCATGGTAATAATTTGAACCTTCATTGATCACACATCTTATAATATAAAATTCTATAATTTATTTATTTTTTTAATATTAGTGTATTATAGGTACCAATTTATAAATAGGAAAATAATTAAATAATCTTTATGTTATATAAATTTTATCTTAATATTATTATGTAAGTGTAGTTATATGTACCTATATGTATGCATATTATGTATATGAAGTAAAGTAATTAATGTATTTTATAAAAATAGTTGTCTACATAGTACATACAAAAACAAATCATATTATTTTTTAATGCTATTAAAATCCATTGTAAAATTATTGTTGTGTTGTACACATTGCACATTTAATATTAAATCGCTTACATTTTCTATAAACATTAACATATATATAAAAAAAAAAAAAAAAATTATAAATTATATAAATATTAATTTATATTAAATATTTTGTTCACTTCACTCCCCGTACACTATAATAACTATCAATTGTACCCTATAGACTTAGTTTATTGTTAACTATTATAATTAGGGCTCAGATGTATATGTATTAAAAATATGAAACATGTAAATATATATGTAATAAATATTTACTTTATATGAAAAAAAAAAAAAAATTAAAATATGGAAAAATAGTCCCGTATATTAAAAAAAAAATTTAAAGATTTATTTTCTAAATTGGAAATTGGAATATCCATATACATAAAGACAAAGATAAGAATTAAATGATGTCTTTGTAGAATGTGAAGAAATGTCCCGAGAAAAACGACTAGAATTATTTTGTGCTTGTAATTTTGGAAAGATGAAATTAGAATAAGTTTATTACACAGTTGGCAAAATATACAATCCTACAATATTGTATAATATCAATATTGTTTAAATATGTAGAAAAAAAAATGGTATTAATGAGAAATATGTAATATCAAGTATAGCTCATTTTATTATAAATCATTTGAAATAAATTTATGACTTGCTTAAATTTAATTATCTAGTCACAATAAAAATATGTATTTATATATAAATCCGAGCCCTAATCACAATTAATAACATATCATCTCTACTGAAGTTTGTAATTTTATGTTTAATAATGACTTAGTAAATACCTGTTATAAATTGTTGATCATTAATTGAATGAAAAATATAAGTATAGGTTTATATTACTCATTTTCAATTTACTATTTTATAATTTGATAAAGAATTAAAAAACTTATTGTTTTGGTAAGATAAAAAAGAGATTAGTCAATGGCATATTTCTAATGTAAAATTAAATTTTCAATCATATATTATAATATAATAATAAAATAATTACTAATATTTTTAATTTTAACAGTAGATAAAAAAATTTTTAACATATTTTTTATGTTTCAGAATATATCTATAAAATTTTTACACATGATGATAATTTTATAAAAACTAATGTACATACATTTTCAAATATACGAATAAAAAGATATGAATCTGTCTCTAATAATTCATCTCAAATAGATAATAATATGTCTGTCAACTTAAGAAACAAAAATAATGGAATAAAACCAATAAAATCTGGTACTAATCTAAAATTGTATAGAAATTATTGTTTGGTGATTAAAGAATATATTATTATTAATTTAAATTCTATATTTATGTTTTTACTATATAAAATTGTAGTTTAAAATTTAAAAATTCTAAATTTCTTATAATAATGATTAAATTAGCTTGTTTATCAGTACATACATATTTTATATTTTATTGAAGAAATTAATTTATAAATTGGTAAATCGATAAAAAATAATGCATTGTATGACTAAACAAACATTATTTATTTATTTTTTAAAATTAAATTAAATATATATATATATATATACTCGTATGTTATATTTTTATATATTACATTGCCTTAAATTAAGTAAAAAAACCAAATGTAAAAAATATTTTTTTTTAAAAAAAAAAAAAAATACATTTATTTATTATATTTTAATTTATTGTTATTTATTTATATAGAATTGAATCTATCAACTACTTCTGTAGTAATGAATGATTCTGAAAAGGTATATGGAAGTAATTTAACCACAGTTAATAATGAACCTTCAATTAAAGATAATAATGGAAATATAAGCTACATAGGTAAACAATTTAAGTTTAATTATAATAATATAAACATTTATTATTATTATGTATATATTTTAGCAAAGCCTCAGCCAATTGAATTAGAATTTCCTTTGCCAATTACTAATGAAACACTTTTAAATCATAATATAACAAAATCAAGAAATGTAAGTTGGATTTTATTATACTATATTTATAATCTATATTAATTGTTAAAGTTATGTATTAAATGTTTAATTATTTTATTTTAATTTTATTAAATTTATTTAAACTGTTAGCAATTTCAGTATTACAATTTAAATATAATATATATATATATATATATAGGTATATGTTTTTATTCAATGAAAACTATTTAATAAAAACAATTTGATTTTTAGGATTCTCATATATATTACAATAGTTCAACAATAAATGATAAAACTATATTTAGTGATTATTGGGTTGACTTGAAAACTCATCCTTCTGCTTCTATACATGAAATGTTATCAGATTCTCATCGTAGAGCTGCTGTAAGTTATCAATTTATTTCAAGATATATTTATATTTTAATGTCATTAAATTTTTATAAATAAAATAAATATTTTTTTAGACCATCAGTTTAAAGTTTCAATTCCCGTTTTATGGCCATTTAATAAATTCAACGACTATTGCAACAGGAGGTTTTTTATATCTAGGAGATTATATTCATTCTTGGTTAGCAGCTACTCAGTACATAGCACCACTAATGGCTAATTTTGATTTAAGTATATCAAATGATTCTAACATTTATTATCTGGACAATGGCACTGCATTTACAGTCACTTGGAATAATGTAACTTTACAAGATAAACCTAAAGTTGGAGGATTTACTTTTCAAACAACTATATATTCTAATGGAAATATTATATTTGCATACAAACAATTGCCAATTAAAATCAAAGAAATAGATTCAGCTAATCATCCTGTAAAAATTGGTTTATCTGATGCATATGTACTGGACAAAACAATATTTTGTAAGTACCATTATAAAATATTTCCCTTTTTTTTTTTTATATAAAATTGTAATTTGTATATTAAAAAATATAATTTCATGTGTAGTTGTAAGAAGGAAAACTATTTATGAATACCATAGAGTAACATTTCATGAAGATGAAGTGACAAATGATACTGTTATTATTTTAACTGCATTACCAACATGTCTGGAGAAAAAGAATTGTTCCAGTTGTGTTAGAAAAGATACAAATTTCCAAGTAATATAATTTATGTATTTGTGTTTGTGTAACAAAGATAATTATTTAATGATGAAAATATTTTAAAAATTATTTTTACATAGAATCAATATACTTTTTCTACAGTTTATTATGTAGATATTTTGTTATTAATTAAACTATAATACCTATTAACTTTAAATTATAAATTTACAATAAAGTGTTAAAAATGTTTATTCATTATAGTGTTTCTGGTGTGATAATCGATGTTCTTCGGGAATTGATCGTAATCGTCAAGATTGGCACAAAAAAGATTGTGAGAAATTAAAACTTCTAGATGAAGATATGTGTACAATTGGACCAATAACTCCAACACCTAATATTGATAATTCAAGTGTGGAAACAATTGTTAAATCTGAATCACGTAATTAATTATATAATTACATTTTATTTTAATATATTATTATTTAAATTTATATTTGATATTGATTTTTAATTTAATTATTTAATTTTTAATTCATAGATTCAAATTCTTCATCTTCTAGTACAAGTTTATTCTTTATTGCGTTATGTGTTTCATTAATCATAATGTCATCAGTTTGGATAATATATGCTTATTTAAACCCACATACACGATCTGGACAAATGCTGATAAGAGTTAGTATTCAATTAATAACTTATATTGTTTTAGTTTATATGTTATTTATTATTTGAATTGGTGGTAAGTAGTATTATCTGTGTATTAATTAAAGTTATTACTATTTAATTTATTTTTAATTTTTATACACATTTTAACTTTGATGTCAAATAATTTTATTAAAAACTAATTTGTTATTTTATTATTAATAAAAAAATTAATTAAAAATGTTTAGTCATTGACTTAAATCTAAAAATTCTTCTTAATTATATTATTATATAATAGTAATAATAACACCTATTAATTAAACATTTTCTTTACTTATATATTATAATATTAGTTCTATACAATAATAATGATTTAATGTTGTGTTTATAGTATCGACCAAATCAATGGGGTTGGAGAAAAGGAGAAGCTCGTTACACAGCTGCTACTATTCATATGTAAAAAACTAACAACTTTTATAAAAAATACAATTTACAACGAAAAGTGGCAAGTTATTAAACTATTATTAAAACATATAAATATATATATTAAATATGCAAACTTGTTTATATATTTACAGTGTTGTAAATTTACTGGTTGAAGTTATAAATTCAAAATTTAACAAAATACAGCTATAATAAATGATTTATAAAACTAATTAATTATATATACATTAGATGTTATTGCTTAATAAATAATTGATTTTAAATAATAAATATATGTTTGTATGTATATATATATATATATATATATATATATATATATATATATATATAAATATATATTATTTGCAAAAAATTAGCAGATTTTTGTTACTTTTTAACTTCAATTTACTAACCTTGTTTATTAAAACTATTATTTTAAAATTTTTATACATGTTATACAATTTATACAAAAACATAATTTGTATATATAAGTAAATTAGTTATATGATTAATTTATTATAGTAAATGTGATTTTTACAAATTAAAAAAATTTATATACATATATATATATATATAAAATAGTCACTTTTAAAATCACCAAATATTTTTTTCCATAAATTTTTTGTATCATTAATTTTCATTATGTACCTTTTAAATTGCATTTATTTACACTTTTTCAATATATGTTTTATTAAAACACTTTTTTAATAATAAACATCAACCTAAATAAAATAAAATATAAGTATGCAATTTTTAACTTAAAAACAAAAAAATTTTTTACTAATACTTTTATACATTTTTTTAAGGCTCAATATTTGTTTGTAGGATATAAATAATGGTTGTTCTAGATACTATTCTATAATATAATAATTGTTTTATATATGTTAATGTGATCTGACACTCATTGAATTAAATTGTAAGACTTACCTATTAGTAGTATATTTATTTTTCAGCATCTCAAATGCTGAAGTATATATTCACAGTGCAGCTATTTGTAGATTCCAATGCAAACATAATTGTTTTTTTGGTTGGGTATAGTGTGGTTACATTGTGGCACTATGTACTTAAGAAATTTTATTTTAATATTATTAATGTAAAACTTTTACTATTTGATATAAATTATTAAATCTTATGAATGTTAGGTTTCAATTGAGTATTAAAAATTTTGGGGAATTTTGAATAACTCATTTATTTTACCAAAACAATAATACATCTCCTAAGTATTTAAATTGGTACAATATGTTAATAAATAATATAGTATCAATATCCTTCAACTAATTTTGAGCCATTACATAATATATCTGATCATTATATAAAAATTATTTTTTTCTGCTAAATAAAATGTTTAATATTAACCCCATTGGAGTCGTAATAGCTGTCTATTTTTTTATTGCTGTTAGTATTACACTACATATAAAGATATACATACATAATTAGAAAACTCATTATTATAAAATTTAAATTAACCAAGACAACCCAAGTGATTTTATTTTATTTTATAGAAATAAATTATTTGTTGTACGCAGCAAAATAATATGATGTTCTGCATGTTATTTTTTGTACTTATTATTTATGTATGTATTGTTTTTAAAATACAATTTTAGATTGAAATATTGAATTGTTTAACGTTTAAAAATTAAGTTTGTTTTTTTATCTGTTTATTTAAGGAAATAAAATTTTTGTGACGTTATCTTAATATTATAATTAAAATTATTTTAATTGTTAAATTTAAATAACAAATATTTTTATTATTAATTATATAATTGGATTGGCAAATAACATTTTTAATATCCTTTTATTTTTTGGCATTTAATATACCAAATTAATTATAATTTATTTTAACATGTTATATGCATATTATTTAATGGAGTTAAATGATATTCTCACACATAATTGAACAACTCAAATTATTCAATTTTTCTCTATTAGTATAAATTTAAAACAACTTTTAATATATTATATTTTATGTAATGAGTTTTGTTTGAATAAAAACAATGTATGTGTACTTGTATATTTTTTAACCTTATTCTAGCGTTTTTTTAATTCAATAAAATTTCCAATATATTTTCTTACATTTAATAAAACTGAAAAATCATGATCTTACTACATCTTTGAGGTTCAATATTATAATTAATAAATTAATTTGTTATTTTTAGTTTATAAAGTGTTAATTATAAATTCATAATTTATTTTTTTATTATTATTTCTTTGGCAATTAATTTGGTTGTCATATAAAGAAATCAATAATGAGGAAGGATGGACATAATATGTATATATGTGTACAACAGATGTACAAGTAAAATAATGTAGTGATAAAATTAATACAGATGTGTTCAATATAATGTATAATATATAATAGTATAATAAACATAAAAATATTATATACATTAAGTAATACAAATTCATAATTAAACATTTTAATATTTATTAAATATATTATAAATATTACTTTGATTTTCTACCATGTACAACTGATAAAAAATCATCAACGTCAATATTCTTCAATAATCGTTGATGTTCAACTTTAGACACTTTAGCTGAAGTCTGAAAAAATATTTGTAATTTTTTGTTTTTAAATATAAATGATTTTAGGATGGTTAGGTAAATTATATTACAATAAAAGTATGTATAAACAAATTTTATAATTAAAATATGGTAATAATTTGTCATTAAATTTATAATTTATTTTAATAACAACTATTACATTCAACGGAAAGACAGGACGACTGAAAATTTCCCTGGCTTGGACAAATATGTTTAAAATAATTCAATATTCATTATTGTAAAATTATAAATTGATATATTATAATAACAAGTTAAAATATACTGAAACAAAAATCCAGAATTCTGATGGAAATTTGGTTTAGGCTTATTAATGACTATTAACATGTTTCAAAATAAAACCAAAAATAGTTATTGAGTAGGCTATTAGTATAATGCGAGCTGCTGAAATTGAGATTTTCTCAAGACATTGCCCCAAATTACATCAACATTAAGTAAATTTAGATAAAAATAAGTGTTAAAAATCATATATAATAAACCATTGCAAGCACCTTTAAAGTAAAAATTTAAATATTCTTATGCAAAGTTATACCAAATTTAACCTATTGACAATCGATAGGAATGCAAATTAGAAAATACATTTTTATTAAATGTAAATATATAAATTAAGTTTTCATTATTACCTTTCTTGTATGAGACAATTATAATATTATAAAAAAAAATTTTATTTGAATAATAGTTATAAATGTACCTAATGGAATTTATTATAATTTTATAGTTTATGCCATAATTCAGTGATCCTAAAATTCCTAATTAAAATTACGTAATTAAGCTAGTTTTAATAACTATATATAACTAAACAGATAATAAATAAACAAATTATAACAATTTAATAAAAATTAACATATTTAAAACACAAATAAACCAGACACTTTTCTATAAAGGGAATTTAAATAAAATAAGTAACTAAATTAAAAAGACATAATATTGTTCAAAAACCAAATAAAATTTCAGTTTTGTATTTAAAATTACTTTTTAATTATTTTTTTAATTATACTAAAATATATATCCGGTTATATTTATTACATAAATTCTCAAAATGATTAAAAAACTTTAGAATTATTTTAATTAAGTTTTAAACAAAGTTCTTTATAAATTATAAAATAAAGTAATAAGTATATTATAGTTATATAATAGTAGGTAATTATTAAAACATACCTTATTGTAATCTGTTCGGTCTGCAGGTCGTTTTGTGGCTTTTTTAATATCTTCTATTCTATTTAGTTTATGTGAATCATTCTGTGATCTAAAATATTATTTTAAATATTATTACAATAAAACTAATCTCTCAAATAATATAAATTAATATTATAAATGCTTTGTTAGGTTAAATATACACAGGTGACTTTCACACACATTACAAATACAAAATAATTGATATTAGTAATATTCAAGAAATACGTTAACCAATTTTTAAGTATGCTTCAATAATTTTTTTTAAAATATTTCAAAATTAATTGTCTATTATATATAACATTATTGTAAAATATTGAGAAATAATAAGAATCTGCAAATATATACCATAAATATCGATTTTACTAAAATTTCAATTTAAAACATCTATAAAAAAAGAGCTGATACTCCTGACGCACAGGATACAGGTGTGCGGATCATAGCGTTTAATTTTACTTAGAATTTGAATGCAATGATAAACCATTGCATTCGAAAAAACGATTCTGAGCGGAGTTCAGTCAGATTATAATTTTCGTTTGAACTAAAAATATTAACTTAAAACAGCTATAAGTCCTATATTTAGTAAAAAAATTTAAAAACAGTTCCAAAATTTTACCACATATATATAATAGCTATGTGAACACCCAAAAAAATTTTCAAGTCTCTAACTTAAAAATTGCCCGAGTTATCGTGAAATATAGAAATTGAATTCGTCAAAATTTCGTTTTTTCTACCGCCTATAGTCAATTTTGAGAAATTCGAAAAATGACCCAAATAAACAAGCACGTATTCAGGATCAATTTTCGGGGGGGGGGTTAAATTTTTTTAATATATGAAGTAAAAATAAATGATTATATTATACGTAGTTACTCGTATATATGTAGTTAGTCTGTTATATTATAAATATAAAACTACTTTAAAAATTTCGGGGGGGGGGGGGGGGTTGAACCCCTAAACCCCCCTGGATATGGGCTTGCAAATAAAGTACCATCTACATCCACTTTTACATCTGAAACTAGCTATTGGTGAAAATGGAAGGGTTATTTCGGGTAGTGAAAGTGTTTTCAGAATATTTATACGTATGGATTCTAAGATTTTCGTTTTCCTAAATATATCAACTTAAAACGGCTATAAAAAAAAATTTTGACATTGGATTTTTCTAATATTTTAGTATGATGTTAAGTAATATGTAAGTATACTTCAGTAAAATTTTCAGACTAAAATACCCAAAATTGACAATTTTATCACACATTATATACGTAAAAACGTGAATTTTACGAAATATTCAAAGTCCTATATTTTGGAGAAAAATTAATGTAACGGTTCCAAAATTATACCACATATATATAGTAGCTATGTGAACATCCAAAAAAAATTTCAGGTCTCTATCTTAAAAATTGCCTGAGTTATCGTGAAATATAGAAATCGAATTCGTCGAAATTTCATTTTTCGCGAAAAATGCAGTTTTTTCTACCGCATAGCGTCAATTTTGAGAAATTCAAAAAATGACCTAAGTAAAGTACCAACTACATCCACTTTGCTACCGGAAACATACCCTATTCGTGAAAATCGGAGCATTATTTCGGGTAGTATTTTTGTACACAGACATAAAAAAAAAAAAAAAAAACAAAAAAAAAACACACAACATTGTAAAACCAATACATTCTTCGCTTCGCTCAGAATCTAAAAAAATTGAGGCTTGAGATTTTTCTAATATTTTGGAAATTCGTTAAGATATATATCAATATGCTTCAATAAAATTTTCCTAATTTTTTGGCTTTTTTTTTTTTATTAATTTTTATTGTAAAAGTATTGAGAAATAATAAGATAACTTATATAGATTCTAATATTTTTGATTAAACTAAAAATATCAACTTTAAAGAAACTATAAATAAAAATTGAGATTTGGGATTTTTCTAATATTTTAGTATCATGTTAAATAATATGTGTGTATACTTCAGTAAAATTTTCAGACCTTAAAACTTAAAATTACCAATTTTATCAAACATTATATACATAAAAACAAGAATTATATATTCATATTTTAAACACTTTCTAATAAATAAAATTGTGATTTTCTGTATTTATTTTATTATGTAGATATATACCTACTTAACAATAAAAAAGAAAGAGCTGATACTCCTGCCGCATAGGATACAGGTGTGCGAATCATAGCGTTTAATTTTAATTAGAATTTGAATGGAATGATAAACCATTGCATTCGAAAAAACGATTCTGAGCGAAGTTCAGTCAGATTATAATTTTCATTTGAACTAAAAATATCAACTTAAAACAGTTAAAAAAAAAAATTGAGATTAGGGATTTTTCCAATATTTTAGTATGACGTTAAGTAATATGTAAATATACTTTAATAAAATTTTCAGACCTTAAAACCAAAAATTGCCAATTTTATCATATAATTTATTATATACGTAAAAACGAGAATTTACGAAATATTCAAAGTCCAATATTTTGTAGAAAAATTAATGTCACGGTTCCAAAATTTTACAACATATATATAGTAGCTATGTGAACAACCAAAAAATTTTCAAGTTTCTAATTTCAAAATTGCCTGATTTATCGTGAAATATAGAAATTGAATTCGTCAAAATTTCATTTTTCGTGAAAAATGCCTTTTTTTCGTCATTTTTTCTACCACTTTGGGTCAATTTTGAGAAATTTGAAAAATGACCTAAATAAAGTACCAACTAGATCCACTTTCCTACCGAAAACATATGCTATTCGTGATAATCGGAGCATTATTTCGGGTAGTAAAAAAAAACAAAACAAAAAAAAGTCACACATCATTGTAAAACCAATGATTCGCTTCGCTCAGAATCTAAAATGTAGTTTAGATTTGAAAAAAATGTATTTATTTTTTTTAATTTCGTACAAATTTGTAATGAATATAGTGTATATTTTCATTATATTTCAATCCTTTTTTTGGTCTCTAATTATAATACATTAGGTTAAACATATGATAGAAAGCAATGGGGTGGGTGGGGGGATTAAACACACAAAACCCCCTAGCTACGCTACTGAGTATTCACATTATAAATTTTAATTTTAAGCATATAGTAATCATAAAAATTATTGTTTTTTAGTTGTAAAAGTAATATATAAATAATAATTAATTTTCTGTATATTACATTTTTTGTAAATTAGAAAATCTGTCTGAATCATCTAATCGGTCATGTACATAATGAGCATGAGAATTACGTTCATCATAATTGTATCCATGATAAATACCAAAACTTCTTTTATCCTCTTTATGTTTATATCTATTTTTATAATTTATTGAATCATCACGAAAATCTCTTTCATCATAACCATTCCGGTGATTCCTTTGTAAACGATTTCGATTATCAGTTTGTAACCTTTCATCATGATGACGAAATGATTGTTTTGTTCTAAAATAAAATATTATTTTTTTAATGTAGTGTATTAAATTTATGTAGATGATAATAAGTGAAAAACTTAATTTAATTATAAATTAATTTATATATATATATATACCTTTGTTTATTATCATATCTATCTCGATGATTTTTGTTTCGAAAAGAATTTGATTCTCTATGTTTATCTCTATATTTAATTGGGTAATTAGTATTCGAGTCTTCCCAAAATGAAGGGCTTCTTCTCAGTCTTTCTTGTCTTTCATTACTTTTTTTCTCAGTGTAATCTCTAGGAGTGCTAGTCATAGGGATGTCTTCATTGTCCTTTATTTGACTAAATTCAATTTTTGGAGTAATATCTAGTAGATTTTTTGTTATTAATGGTGAAGTAACTGGATTCAATGATGCTGTATTATTTAATGTTGAAGGTATATCAAGGAGATTAAATGATTCTGACAAATTTATGTACACCATCTAGAAAATACAGTTTATAATAAATCACTAAATTTTTTAATATTTAATAATTAATATATAAAAATTATATGTATATATAATATATATATAAGATTCTGAGTGACGTGTAGAATGTATTGGCTTCACAATGATATGTCTTTTTTTATTTCTGTAAACACATTATTTTCTACCAGAAATAATGCTTCAATTTTCATGAATAGAATATGTTTTAGGCAGAAAAATAGATGTAGTTATTATATTATTAAGGAAATTTTTTGAATTTCTCATAATTAAGCTTATGCAATAGAAAAAACTACATGCCAAAAATAATAAAAATACATTTTTCACAAAAACTGAAATTTTGATATAGATTTCAAATTTTATGATAACTTGGGTAATATTAAACTTGAAGATTTGAAAATTTTATTGGATGTTCACATAGTTAATATGTGAAAATTTTCAAATGGTTACATTAATTTATATATATATATATATATAAGAAATAATTATTTCTCAAGTTTTTTTAAAAAATAATTAATAAAAAAAAAGACAAAAAATTTGAAAATTGTATTGAAACATCTTTAAATATAACTTGACATGTTACCAAAATATTAGAAAAAAAAAATAGTTTAATTTTTCAAAGTTAAATAATTCAAGTTAAAATTTTAGTAAAATCGATTTTTATAGTAGTTATATGGATTCTTATATTTCTCATTATTTTTAAATAATATTTAATAAAAAGGACAAACATTTTAGATTCTGAGCATAGCGAATAATGTATTGATTTTACAATGATGTCTTTTTTTTTTCTTTTTTTTTGTTTTTAAGTATGAAGACACTTTTATTACCCGAAATAATGCTCCTATTATCACGAATAGCATATGTTTCTGGTAGGAAAGTGGATGTAGTTGGTACTTTATTTAGGTCATTTTTCAAATTTTTCAAGATTGACCCTAAGCGGTTAGGTTATTAATCAATACCTACATTATCTGACTGAACTTCGCTCAGAATCGTTTTTTCGAATGCAATGGTTTATTATTACATTCAAATTATAATTATAATTAAATACTATGATATGCACACCTATATCCCTGCGGCAGGAGTATCAGATCGTCTTTTTTAAATTTCATTTTTCACATTTGAAAAATGATTTTGAGTGAAATATTGTGAATTTAGAGTATTCATTTAGGGATTTTATGGGCTATTAATACTTGTTACTTGGGTGTTTATTTATGTACTTAACGTATGTGATGAAATTTTGGAATTCTATGTTGAAATGTAAATGTAAATGAGTATCAATGTCAGTGTTTCTCAACCACTATGTCACGAGTTTCAAGTTTCCATGGTATAAAAAAATAAATTCATATTAACAAAATTTAAATAGTATCAATAAAATAATTTAAAATAATTTATCCATTTATGTCATTCCTTCATCATTTAAATTTAAAATATTTTCAGATAGCCCAGACCCGTATCACTGTTATTACTTAAATAAATACCCATATCATTAATATTGTGTATATAATTGATTCTAAATACTATGATTAGTACAAAAGTACAGGCATAAAGTACTTCACACTATACATATTTTTACATTGTTTAATCCTAAACAAGATAAAAAACAAAGAAAGAGAAAGATTATTTTATATTAAAGAAGACTTACGAGTTGTTTTATATAAAATATTGCCACGTATAAATAAATTATGTACAAAACATCAATCTCAAAATTTTAATTAAAAAAAGTGTGTATTGTATAAGAATATTTTATATTTAATTTTATAATCAATAATAAATAATAATTTATAATACTAAGATATGGATACTATATAAGTTTTTAATCGTTTTATTTTTTATTTTTATGTATGATGTGTCCCAAAATATAAAATATTTTATTAGTGTATAGCCGTAATACAAAGGTTGAGAAACATCGATCTATGCATTTTAAATTTTTAAAGACATAAAAAATTTAATCAGTACTTATATTTGATGAATTTTGCTCAGTTTCGTTTTTTTGAATGATATATATCATTGCATTCAAATTTTAATCAAAATTCAACACTATCCTCTTTACAGCTATACAGCTGTATATCTTCCATTTTAATTTTAATTATAAAATTATTTTTAATAAATTTTAATATTTTAATTTGCAAAAAATTAATATAATTTTTTTCTTCTTATATTAAAGCTTAATTACTAAAATAAATCAAATTTACATAATATTATTCTTTGGGTTGTGCACATTTTATTAGCTGTATAAATTAGTTTCTTATTAAAAAAATATATAAAATATATAATGTATAAATAATGTTACATACGTCATGTTCGCCATCTTCATTGATAACTTCGTACATAATTGTTTTTTTTAAATATTCTAAGTTATTAAATTGATCATCATACTTGGACAATTGGAAAGATTCATCGGTATGTCCAATACTAATACATGAAATATTGTTTTTATTATTATAGTTAACCTTAGTTAATTCAGTTTGGCTTTGATTAGATGTCTTAACACTAGGGGATGTAAGTGATGCATAATTCAATTTATTCAGAATCGTACTCTTTTTTGCTTCATCAGTTGTACAAATTCTAGATAATTTATTTTGTTCATTACCTGAATCATTCATTTTTGTTTTATTGTTCAGACATTCTGGTAATTGATTTAAAATTTTATCATCACATTTAATTTCATTGTATTTTTTTAAATAATTAATATTAGAATCACTATTATTCAATTTAATAATTTTAATCTCTGGTTCAGTCTTTTTAATGTTATTTTCATTAGAGTTACACTTATCAAATATATTTGACTGGGATGAATATTTATTACCTTCGTTTGATTGTTTGGGTTCTTGATTTATTTTTATTTTGTTTTCTATTTCTCTGTTGTTATTGACAGATTTAGATAGATTTTCATTTAATGATAAATTATAGCATTTTTCTACGGGATCATCAAAATGAACCATATATTTTTTAGATTTGCTTGATGATTTAATATTTGAATCCTTTTCAGTTTTCTCTAAAGAAATATTTTTGCTTTGCAAGGTGGATGGGATTGTTGCTATAATAGATGTAGATTTTATTAGTTTTGAATTACATTCACTCAATGTGTGATTTTCAGCATTATTAACTACTTTAGATTGAATTATTTTCCTTTTAGGTATTGGTTTAAAACCAGATTTTTTCTCATTTTCTTGAGTTTTCTTATTTATAATTAATTGTTTGGACTTTTTTGTAGGTGTGTTTTCTACGCTTGAACTTGATGAAATTTCACTTCCAAATAATTCATCTTTAATAGTTTCATATACTTGTTTAGCATCAATAATTTTTTTTTTTTGATTTTGTGTTTTTGTTTTAAAAGGTGTAAGTTTATTTTTTTTGGTCTTGATTAAAGATTCATTATTGTTATTTATTTGAATAGGAGGCTGTGCTAATACTTCATTTGAATTATTTACTTTACAACTAGTAATATTGAAGTTTCTGGGATTTTCTTGTTCAGGTGGTACAATTAAAGTATCAACAGATCTTGAATTTCCCGGAGTAGGAGGAAATGGTGATATTGGAGGCCGATTCAAATAAGAAGTTTCTCTGAATACTTTTGTCAAGGGTGTTTCTGTTGAATCCTCATAATGTTGTGGTGTACATGGTAATGGAGTTACAAGTTTACTTTGATCATATTCACGTATTATTTTTGAAATGGGAGTTTCAGGTACATCAACAGCATCATCACTTTTATATGGAGTGTCAATTAAATTATGATTAATTATTTGATTTTCAACAAGTTCTAAAGGATTTTTATGATCTGAGTTATGTGTTTCATTTTGATCTAATAAAGTTGATTTTATTAAATTCCCAGTTAGGTCATTTAATTTATTATCAGGATGTTTTAAATAATTGATATTATTAAATGATTCTAAAAAGTTGGAATCTTTTTTTTTATCTTTATCTTTTTCAGTTACATCAGATATTATTATTGAATTAGAACAGTTTCCTACAGTTGAAGTATTTAATTTATTTTCATGTTCATTGATGACAGTTACAGATACCTCAGGTTTAGTTTGTGTCTTAGATAAACTTTTTTTAGTTGTAGATTTAATTTGGGGTGATAATTCTTTCATTTTATCAGGAGTTTTAAATGAAATAGAAAATTTAGTCTGTTTTTTTGATTTTTTGTTTTTCACAGAATTTGATTTAATTGGCGATTGTTCTTTACTTAATTCTGTAATTTTATCTGGAGTTTCTAATGAAATAGAAAATATACTATGTTTATTTGAAAATTTCAAATCATTAAAGTTGTTATATGAATTTGATTCAGTTGACAGTTGTTCTTTAATAAATTCTGTAGATTTCTCTAATAATATAAAAGGTTGGCTTTGTTTATTTAATAATGTTGAATTACTTAAGCTTTTTTTAGAATTAGATTCAATTGGTAATTGTTCTTTACATAATATTGTAGCTTTATTTGGTGTTTCTAATGAAATAGGAAATTCATTATTCAATATGTCCAATGACTTATTATCATCTATTAATAACTTATTAGTATTTGAATTATTTAAAATAAATTGATTTTTGGATTTATCAGTTTCATCAGTGTGCAATTCGTTTATCTCAGATGAATTATTTGATTTATTTTGTTCCTCAAACGAAACATTATTCTTATCATCTTTTGTTTTTATTGTTTTTCTTGGTATTTTTTTCTTTTTCTTTTTTCTTCCATCACCATCAGCATCTGATGTTAAAATTCCAGCCCCAACCATATCTCTAATATCTGAATCCCAGTGTATGGCATTCTCTTTCCTAACAATTGATTCAAAACCGTTAACAGATCCCCAATCTGCTTGTAATTTCGGTAAAGGACTTTCAATTACAGTATTTTCTTCCACTATATTTTCAATTTTTGGAGTACCACAGAAAAGTTTTGAACGTGCTTTGTCTCTAGTACTATTTTTAGGTTGCGGCGTGCTAAAATCTAAACATCTTATATGAGTGCTTCTCCTACGAGGTGTACTCATACTTTTATTTTTTGGTGGCTTTAGTATATCATCTGGTGTTTCTTGTGCAACTGTATCTTTTGCATTAACATTTCCAGAAACTTCTGGTAATGCAATGTTATTTTCTTGAGTTTCAAACGAATTTTGGTTAGGAACTTCAATAATAATTGATTGAGTTGACTGATCTGGTTTAGGTGTTACTTTAGGTGTGGTAATTGTTATATTTTTTGTTTTAAATTTGCTCTTTATTCCAAAATCAATTAATGACCGTTTTTTTCTTTTTGGAAAAATACGATTTTCAAGAGCTAAAACAAAATTATTATTGTTATATTATAATTTATAATATTATAAAGATTAATTTGCAAAATTATAAATTTTAGTTTTTCTATATTTTATTTGAAATAAGATTAGTAAAATAGTTTGGGATGATGAGTTTTCATATTTAATATTTTGGATACTTCACTCATTTTATAATAGACACACCATAAAATTTATTATGGTACATCACATCGCTCACTCATTGAGTAAAAACTATTAATTTTACAGTATATGTTCATGTTAGTTGCCAATATTAGAATAATGTGATGCTCCCATAGATGGTGGCTCTCAACACCAAAGCTAGAAACAAAGCCACGCCCTATGCAGAATTTGGCTACCAACTACTGACCTTATTTTAAATAAAGTATAAATAAGTTGTTTTAAAATAGGTACTTAATAAATTATAAATATATATATTAAACTACCTTATTTAAATTTGTAAACTGAATAATTAAAAAAAGTTGATAACAATAGTAGTAACTTATAATGTAGATGTTAAACAAACTAAACATACTTTGATGTGTTTTTAATAATGAACTTCTTTTTGGTGCTATTTTTTTATATTTTCCTTTAAGTACATAATCTTCTAAAAAAAAGAAAAAAAAAATTAAAAATCTTTGATTATTTATATAGATATATAAAGAGTAAACAAAATTTTGTTGGTAAAAAAAAAAAAATTTTCAATAGTATTTTCTAATATCAAAAATTGATTCTGAATCTATAATATATAAACATAGAATGGAGTAATTAAATATAGATAGGAAAAAAATATTAGTTTAAAAGAAAATCAAATACAAATAGTAAGTACTTGTCAATGATTTCAAAAATAAAAATAAATTTTTAAAGGCAGGTTTATATTAAAAAATAACCTTATTAGAAATATTAGTAATAACTATAATTCTAAAAATTACCGGCTTCTGTTTCAGGTATAATAGAATTATTTGATTGTAAAATAACTTGACTGGATAACAATTTATAATTTTCATATAATGTTGATTTAATATTCCCTTCATGGAACAACAAAATATTATCATTATTCCTACTTTCATCATTAGTATTAATAATATTCTTTGGAGAATTTAAATTATTTTTTTTAAATTTTTGAAGTCCATCATCTTCATTAAAAAAAACATAAATTACACTAATTATATTCTCATAATAAATAGAATTATATATTAATTTTTTTTTTATTTACATACCTTTTATTTTAGAACTTCGTAATCGAGATTTTATAGAATTTTCTTGATTATTTTTATTATCATCAGAATTATTATCCACATTAAAAACTAAAATTTACACATTAAAATTAAACTATATACATTTTAATAATCAACATTATAAATAAATATTTATATTAATATTGTTTTTATCCAATTTCAAAATGTAATTAACAAAAATATTTCATTCACCTAAAAATTCATCCAGTACATTTTTAATTTGCGGATCTGATTGAGTAGAATCTAAAGCTTTTTCAAGTGTAGGAGTGTCCAAAATTTTACTATCTTGTTCAATATTTATTTCAGTTTGATCTGAGATAGATTTATTAATAGTATCAGCAATTTTTTCCAACAAATTTTGATCATTCAATAATGTATCTATTAATTCACCAGTATCAACTACAATAGAATTATCCTTAAATTTATCTTCTTTTGACAATCCCGGCATGGAATCTAATGACGTTGCTTCTGGTATTTGCTGACATTCAAGTTGATCACTGCAAACAATATATTAAAATACAAATTATACAAATAATTTGAATAAATAAATCTAATTAATAGAATATTAATAATGGTTCAAGTACATAATTAAATTTTAATTATTTAAAATATTAATAAATAATACATACAAATATTGTATATTTTTTGGACTACATTGTAGTATTGGTTCAACAATTTGTTTTGTTTCTTCGAGTTTTTTTATTGGAGTACTGCAGGTTTGATCATTTATTTTAAATTTGGGAGAATCTTTATTATCATTTGATGAGAAATTTAGAGTATTTACACTATGATTTAATAATTGTGATGTTGAAGATAAACGGGGTGTAATTAAATTATTTTCGATTATATTCATATCATTAGTAATTAATTCTATTTCTTTTGTTTCAGAAATATTACTATTAATCATATTTGTAAATAATGGAATTTCTATTCTTTCAGTTGTACTTTTTTTAGATTCATCTATTGATGTATTAGTACTTTTATCTTCAGTATTTATCATATCACCAATACACTTGTCAACTGTATATATTTCTGTTCCAACACCAATATCATTTTTGGTTGATATATGATTTACATTTAACAAATATTCCAATTTTTCAATTAATGTTTTTGATTCACATATTTCAGGTATTCGTTCATTAACTAAAATCATAAATAAAATTTAAAAATATTTTATGAAGTTTCTAATAAATTACTTTTAGTTACCACTTTATTCTAATTCTTATTTCATAAACTTACACCTAAGGCTATAGTAAAGTTATAAAAACTAATAATTAAATAACTTATTATATTTATATGTACAAGCTTAATATAATTAGATCACACAACTTTACAGGCAATTTAATGACAGTACTACAATAGTATATTTTATATATATATATGAAATTAATTTTTTATGGTTAGCTGAATTAATAAGTTAAATTTGTATGTTTTACAATGAATAAAAAATATATTTTTATCTTCTAATGTGTGCTATATTACATAAAAACCAGAGAAAAAATATTACATTATGATAAAAAACCCCAAAAGTTATTTATTTATTTTTTTATTATAATTTACAATAAGAAATTTAACACATAATTACCTAAACATTTTTTAATTATTATCTCATTATACTCATCCATTCACTTATTATCTATAATAATATATGAATTATATATCCTATTGTGAACTTTAAATTAAAATCAATATTTCATTAAATATTGTAGTTTGTATTAAATAAACTAAAATTTATATTTTTTAATTATATTAATTTTTTATTTTTTAGGTACGGCCTTGAATATAAAATTTATAATATTAAAATATTTTTAACTTCTATCTTCCATAGTGTATATTTCTTATTTGGAGCATTTTACTTAATATTTATTACTAGTAAACTGATATGTTTTTATATTACTATAATAACTACTAAATATAGTCAATATATATTATATATATTTAATATATCAATTACTATATATTTTAACAATAAATATTGTTTAGTAAAATATAAATAGGTACTAATACTGAAAAACTACAGTCTAAGAAATATTAATACTAAATGTTTGGTAAAAAAAACTTTAAAATATTCTATAACTTAAAATTTAAAAATATACACAATGAATTAAAATTAATATAATTTTGTATAACTTACTCATGCTGCACATAGTTCCAAAAATGTCAAATATATTATGCAAATTTAATCCATTGACTTTTATATTAAAATTTTTATTAGCTTTAAATATTTGATAACATTCAGTTAAATGGGGAGAGGATTTCAAAAAACATTCTGCAGCCATTTCATTATTTTCATGTTTTAAATAACCTGTAATAATTAATGAATAATCAATTACTAACCAATTGTTTAAACAATTAATTTAATATTATAAAAAAATAGGTATATGTAGTACATTAATATATATTACTATACAACTATTTCTTAATTTAAATATTTTTATCTTACTTTTCAAAGTAGATATTAATAGAATAATATACTATATAATGATGTTAGTAGGTAATAATGTATTTTATAAATATTTTAAAGAATTATATTATCAATTCCTACATAATAGTACCTACCTAAAAATAGTTACATTTGATGCATACAAAATCTATTATTATTTAATAAAATGTAATAATCCTAGTAGCGGTATTTTGAACCAAATTCTGGAGGGGGGGAGATGTCCATAATTTTTCCCTTATATACCTAATAATCAATAAATTTACTAAAAAGAATAACAAAATTAATATATATATAATATAAAAAATAAAGATCACTACAGTGGTTCTGGTGGGGGAGGATCCAGTACCCTTGGACCCAAGGTGGATAGATATATATCCACCTTGCTTGGACCCACGATTTAAGATATATCTTAAATCGTGCTTGGACCTTTCCGTAAATACGCCACTGAATAACCCTAACCTCACTTTAAGCCTATATGCTATAGAAGTAGGTATAGAAGTTTTATTAAATATTAATATATTATACGATTTGTATTATATTACACTATATATAATGTAAAACATTAAAATAAATAACACATACTAAAAACAAACATTGTATTGATATTATTATTATAAATACATTTTAATTTTAGTCTAAAATAAAGAACATATCAAAGGGAATATTGTAACACAAATTACACGATTTTTGTTTTACATGTTTTGAAAACTTTATAGTTTATTTTGATGTAAGCTAGATATCATATTAATTTATTAATAAAGATAGATTGAAAATAATTATCTTTCAAGATGTACATACACAGATGTACACTCGGATGGTATATTATCTTTTACAGAGTTGATATGATTACAATGAACTCTATATAACTGTTAGTGTGTGTAAAATACACATAATAAAATAACGAACCCAGATAATCAGATCATCAGTGCCGCGTTTAAAACAGTCGAATACTCGAGATAATATATAAATGTAAATAATAAAAATGTTGGGGCTGCTGCTTGCTTTGCTTTGCTTTGTTTGGCGACCTAAGGTCTTTTAAAGGAGCTCCTGGAATTCTCCTATTATCTCCTGTCTGAAGTTACAGTTAGAAATTACAACATTTGAACTAATGGCCAGATGGCCAAACCCGGAATTTATTCCTAGGATCCTAGCAAAGACTAGATATATATGAATAAATGTCGAACTGTCTAGTCGATGAAACAATGACCTGGCTTCTTTCATGGACTCCTCTACGACCGTAAGGATTTTTGCAGAGTCTCTAATTGTTTTGTTTCGGATGAACCATGGGGAACCTGTCATTCTCTGAAGGATGGAATTTTGTACTCTTTCAATTTTTTCCCAATTACTTGGGGAGATTAACGGACCCCAGACTGTGACTGCATATATAGAATTGGTCTTATGTATATTTTGTATATGGTCAGTTTGATGTGGAGCGGGATTGAGCTTTTGTAATTGATAATTAGGTACAGAGCCGCCTGTGACCATTTTGCTTTAATTATTATAGTTCCTATATGACTATTTAAGGTGAGAGGTCTATCTATATTCTATAGTAATTCCTAGGTACTTAGCGCTACTGGTTCCATGGAATGTTCTGATTTAATATATTGATGTTATTTGGATTCTTACGATTGTTACCGAATGTAGTGGCGATGGTTTTGTTAACGTTTAGGGAAAGATTCCATTTATGGCATTTTTGGGGCTGCGGATTGCGCAGTCATAGGTTATACGTTAACGAAAACATGCAAGACGCAAGGACTCACCATAAACCAAACGTGCAATTTCAGAAGGCATTAATGGCTCCATGTCCAATTGTTAAATAGTGATCGCGATTCGAATAATTGTTTACATTTGTGTGTAAACACGTCAGTTTTGTTCGATTACGTCTAAAAGTAAGTTAATCGTACACACCATTAATTCAATTCAATGAAATAAACATAAACTGTAACAAACTTGTTAATTTCAACTTTATAATTAATATTAGTAATTTGTAATATTTATTAGAATATTTTTCAACGGGCGCCAACGACGACTACGAGCGACAATGAAAAATTAACAAGAAAAACACCAAAACGGTTCACGTGATAACAACGATAATAATTTTTATTATTTATACATGAATTACCTATATAAAAAACTAGTGCAACTCTTTAAAAGAGCGGGAAACTCTCAGTGTGGCCGTGTATCGCACGTCCATATATCGTCTATCATTTAACAATAATTATTATTTATCACTTTATCAGCTAACAAAACAATTGTCAATTTGTAAGAAGACTACGAAAGTACGAACTCACCAAGTTCAAACCATTATTCTTTTCTTTTATGCATGCCATATGGTTTAAAGTTTCATACCATAGGCCATAAGGGCATAAGGCACAGATTCTGTGATCAGACTATTCAGATCAAAGTTTCAAACTTCGATACAAATATAATATACAATCATAAATTCATAAATCATATGATGCTTGAAAGTTTAAGCCACCTGTATAAGTGTAAAGTATAAAGGGCCATGAAATGAATGTAGTCAATTTTATAACTTGAACATTTTCATTTTTCTATTTAAGGGTTTTCAAATTTTTTTGTTAGACTTTGGATTAAAATTTGTTATTTGTTACATAATATTATAATATTATATTGTCATATAATTTCAATAATGTTTTCTGAAAAAATACTTTTTTTAACAAAATATGTTCGGTCGTCATTCATATCAAGAACATACAAAAACAGGAGCGTGAAAGTAAAATCCGTTTATAAAAATAAAAACATTAAAGGTAATCCTGGAGGTAATCGTACATTAGCCATGGTATTAGATGGCGAGTCTCCTGAAATGTCTAATGTCACATTGGAAGATATTGAAGATGCAGAAAATGACTTTCTTCACTCACATTTGTTTTATGATCAACACATGAAGTAAATTTTACTATATACCTACCTATTTAAATTTTAAATTCCATATTATCTACTTTCATTATTATAATCATATATTCTATATTAAGTATATTAATATACAATATAATTTTGGTGGTAGAATGAATAACATATAAAGTTTTTTTATTTTTTATTAGAGAAGTAGATCAACAAAAAAATACTAAAACATTTTATAATATTAAACGGAAATATTTTAAAAATAATGCACCACAACCAAATTTCTTAACTTATTTCGAAAAACAACAAATAAAAAATTTACATGAAAAATCTCCAAAAGAATGGACTCCTGAAACTTTATCTACATGTTTTCCAGCAAAGCCAGAAGTTATTGTAGTTAGTAATTAAAAATATACGTATATATATATATATATATTTTTATAGAATTTATTAATTATTATTTAATTTAATATGTAGAAAATACTAAAATCTAAATGGATTGCAGACGAAGCACAGAAAATAATAAGACATGATAAATTAGTACAAAAAAATTGGGATTGTTTTCGTAATGGATTGTATAAAGATACTTTGTCTGAAGAACTTAAAAACCATTTAACCAAATTTATAGATCGACGTCCTACATTATTAACACTGGAGCGTAAGTATCTTTTAACTTTCTGTATTTTCAAACTAATAAAAATATAATAAATAAAAAAACATTACATATATAATTTTTATTAATGCTGGTCTAGTAACTGATATAAATATTAATTTTATACTATTTAATTGTTTTTCTAATGATATTAATTTTGTAAAACAATTTATCTTATAGAAGCTGAAAAATATATTCCAAAACTGGCTTCTGATTATTTAATAAGAGAAGAATTTAGTCAAATAATTACAAGTTACATTGGTGAGCCTGTTGATCATAATGAACAAGTTCTAATTGAAGCGAAAGACGAACCTAACTTACTAAATGATAACATTTATGAAAATAATACAAAAACTAATTTGAAAAAGAAACATTTTACGTTAGATGAAATAAAAAACAGTGTGCAAGAGGAATCATTTTCGTGGTACACACCACAAATTGTGCAAACAAATGATAAAAGTGTTGATACTGCAACAGTCGAAAATAGTTTACAAGAGCATACAACTATTATTTCGCGTAAAGAAGTATCCACATTTATTGATACAATCAATGATTATCCACTGGGCATTCGAATACCCAAAAGTGCCTGGAAAAAAGGATATACTTACAGAGTGAATGATTGTTTTTATGATGATAAGGGAGATTTTTTATATAGAGTTCCAGGTTTAAATGAAAGTAAACAAGAATAAAAAAAGAATTTAAAATTTATAGAAATAAATATGTTAAATATATATGATTTTTATGAAATGTTTTTTAAAAACCGTAATTAAGTTATGATCTTCATGGTTTTAATTTATTAATATTTAAGAATTTGATTTTTATTTATTTAGAAAGAAAACAATGTATTCACAATAAATAAGTAGATAACTATAATAATAGTTTTAAAAATATATAGCATAAAGAAGAAATTGTCCATCTTTATTGTATTAACATTGGTCTTTATGTTATTAAGGTTTTAATATTTTGATCTTCTCTAATGCAATGAATCATTGTTTTTAAAATTTAACAATATACTTCATTATCAACACCAGTATCCAGTCTTGTTTTTAAATTATAGGTATTTTAATAAAAATCAATACCATTACATTAATATACCTTTTTAAGTATGAAAAAAAAAGTCATTTATTTCTCATAAAATTATAATGTGTATTTAAAGTCAAGAATAAATTAATTTATTAATATAATTATTTTTTTTCTTCTATTTTGTACAAATTTATATATAAGTATTAAACTAAGTCATTTATATAGAAAGGCCAAAAACTGATACAATAACATACATAGTTTTGTTTTCCCATCTAACAGTACAACTACCATCCGTTTGATTGTCCCAATAACATGAACTTGCTGCATGGAAACCAGCTCCATTTTTTTGCATAATAGCACAGGTCACTTTTAAATAAAATAAAACATCAGTATAATTAAATACATTTAAATATGTACGTATGTAAAAAAAATACATATATATTCATAATATAATTTATTTCTTACCTATGTATTTGAAAGATTTACCCAACTTGCAAAGTCTAGTTAGACAGTTTTCAACTACAGAATCTGTCCATTTATTTACCATGCTTTGTTGGTAACATTGACTACCAATTGATTGTTCAATTGCATCTTTAATAATGTCACTTACTTCATCCACTACAAAAAGGGTCTAAAACAATAAAATTTAGTATTAAATAAACACTTTTTTTTTTGTAAGTAATATGTGAGTATACTTCAGTAAAATTTTCAGTCCTTAAAACCCAATACTGCCAATTTTATCAAACATACTTATACATAAAAACAAGACTTTTACGAAATATTCAAAGTCCTATATTTTTGTAAAAAAAAAAACTGTTCCAAAATTTTATCACATGTATATAGTACCTATATGAACACCCAATAAAATTTTCAAGTCTATAATTCTAAAATTGCCCAATTTATCGTGAAATATTGAAATGGAATTTGTTACAATTTGTTTTCATGAAAAATGTTTTTTTGTTGTTTTTCTAACATCTAATGCATAGGGTCAATTTTGAGAAATTCGAAAAATGATTTAAATAAAGTACCAATTACATCCACTTTCCAACTGGAAACATATGCTATTTGTGAAAATAGTTGAATTATTTCGGGTGTCTTCAGACAGATAAAAAAAAAAAAAAAGACACATCATTGTAAAACCAATACATTTCTCGCTTCGCTCAAAATCTAAAAGATTGAAAATAATAATTGTTTATAATATGAAAAACGTTTACACCATCACTATTATTAAGTGTTAGCATATTATTAAAATTAAATATGAGAAAACACCTACTCTTTTAGATGGAAGAATAAGATGGTTATAACTTTTAAGTAATATTAATATAATTGACTATACGTTTTCATTTTTTCAATGATTGTATAAGTGAAAAAAGTTAATTATTGAATATTTACCCCTTCGTTAGCAGTATCGACCATTGTTTGGAATTAAAAATAAATGACTGGTCGTTTCTGGTGACGATTTCAATTCATACGCGTTTGTTTTCGGACAGTTACCACGACAATATTTAAAATCGATAAATTTAATCTGAAATTCTGAAGTGAGTGTTGTACATACAAAAAAAGGAGACGGTGAAAAAATTAAATAATTAACAAAAAATAAAGATATTTTTAATTCAGCTTCAGGGTTTTTAATTTTTATTCATAGAGCAAGTAAAAAAATTACAATTATCGTTTTTATTTTTTTATGAAAATGAAATGATAACATCACCAGTAGACACCATGTAGAACTGCAGACTATGATAAACAGCGCGCCATAGTTGAGAACTCGTGCACTTTTTGGTAGCAACTAATAAACTAATATAATACACTAGTAGTAACTAACTAGTAACATAGGAATTATGTATGAAAACCATAATAATTATACAAGTTTCAATCTTATGTCAATTATAATTATATTATCTATCATTTTTAACACATATTTACACAAAATTATATAAATTTACATTTTATATAAGAACATTTATTTTATCAAAATTATCGAGAGTACTTGACGACGTTAGAATATAAATAAGTAATAATTAATTGCACATGTTATTATGATAATATTTTCAGTTTTTTCTACCGCTTAGGGTCAATTTTGAGAAATTCAAAAATTGACCTAAATTAAGTAGCAACTACATCCAATTTTATACTAAAAACCTATACTATTCCTAAATATCGGAGCATTAATTCTGGTCGAAAAAATATCTTCAATAAAAATAAGTAAAATCAATATAAATACTTTAAATATTGATTTTACTGAGATTTCAATTTTAAACATCTCTAAAAAAATTTGAGTTGAGGGATTTTTCTAATATTTTGATGTGATGTTAAGTAATATTTAAGAATACTTCAGTAAAATTTTGAGACCTAAATGCCCAAAATTTCCAATTTTATCAAACATTATATACATATAGAAACGATAATTTTACGAAATATTCAAATTTTCATTATATTAAAACATTTTTTTAAATCTACCCATATTAAATTAAAGTACTTATATATAAATGTGCGTTTAAATACTTTTTACGTAATAATATAAATTTAAACTTATAAAATTATAATAGTTTTGATCGTGCAACATGCAAAGTGCATAGTATTTACTATTTTTATTATTCGCTTTCGCTGCTCTTGCTACCATAAAGTGCGAACATTATCTCCCCAGAGCGCTAGTGTTCAATTTGCTCGGGTCTCGGAATCATAGAATTATTTATTTACACTTTTACCATTTTTACAGCGTCAGATTGTGACTTTTCGGACCATCGAGATTTTTAATGTCTATTGATCCTCAATAAAGAGTGCCCAATTAACAATTTTTTTTTTTTAAGCATTTTTACAAATTAACTACTCGTACTCGGTGTAAAATATAAAAATGCATTTTTTTATATTTTTATACTAATTGTATAAAAACATTACCATGAAAACATTTTTTAGAAAATAAATAATAACATTCCATATTTTTGTTTACCAGCCCGTCGATATTTTCTCAATAGCTGACCAATTCAATCAGGGCCTGTTTATTAATGACTGTATATCTAAATGGACAATAAAATAAGAAAACAAAGAACTATAAACAATCACAAGAACAAAATTGTATTCTTTATATCTTTATGTACATAGTTTTTATAATTTATTATAATATGAATAATTAAATATTACATTAGAATAAAATGAGGTCTACTACTTTTGTATAACAACATTTTTATACTCAATATTGTACACATATTAAATAAATAACAGATATAAATTAAAAATTATAAGATAACTACATCATAAATGAGGTTGATCTCATTAATGGCCTAAAGTCTGGTAGCTCAATTCTTGACTGTTCTGATATATTCATTTGATTAGTTTGTGTATTAATAATAATAGGTGCCTGAGATGTATGATTTGATGTTGTGGCATAAGCATCAATAACTTTTACAAGACTTATCTTCACTACTTTATATAACATTCCAACTAAAATAGTTTGGAGCAATAATGCACCAAAACCTTTAAACAAACCTAACCGTCCTTCTTGTTTTATGGTAGTTGAAAAACAATCCAATGGTCCTACATAACTAGTTAAAATTGGCATTACAGAAATTCCTGTATCTAAATTGTCAATTATTGTCCGTGTGCCTTGTAAATAAAGACGGTGCATAATTGTTTCAAAAGGAAAAAGAATTGCATCACTGACTAAAGAAGCTGTTAAATCAGAAACTGCTTCTAATTGTTCATTGTTTGAAGGAGATGGTAAATCTAAATCTTTTGATATAGTATCTGTTTTACGGAGGGTATAAATGTCATACATGATCAACATGTGTTTTATACTCTTACTGACTAATATATTAGTAATGTATCGTAAAATTCCATATGTCACTGTAGGTACAACTATAATCCAAACTGGAAGCATCCGACCTATAACATAAAAATATATACCTTATTACTCCCTTAGATTTATATTCTTCTAATACATATTGTGTTTAAAACAAACTATTAATAATAATTTAAAAAATACATCAAGAGTTGGATAAAATGAATAAATATGATATAAATTGATTTCAAATTATATCATATCCAGGGGCGGACTGGCCCACGGGGACATCTCTTGGTGGGCCAATGCCATATTATATTACATAACTCATATTACATTGAAATAAATTTAAATTGTTGATTAATTAAATTAAATAAATGATTATAAATATTTAAATGTAAGTTATTGCACTATATGTGAATGTGTGATTATAAAATCCTATATTTTCTTTATAAATAATTATTTAATCACTACTATTATCTTTATGAGGATAAACCTTGTTTTTAAATATAATATTAAAATAATTTTTTTCATAATTATAATATAATGAATTTTAATACTTTTTATACTTTGTCAGATTAATGTTATATTCAAAATTATAAATGAAGTTGTAAAAATTGTTATAAAATACTTTTATGAGGAAATTATATTTTATTTTTAACTTACCTTGTTGTGGACAATTCCACTGAAGAAGTCTAATAAATCCTTCCATAAATACATCATAAAATGCTGTTTTGTCACTAGCAATATTACTTTGAACAGTTTCAACTAAACACGCCGAATAAAATGGAGTAATAATACATAAACTTGCACTGCAATTTAATACATTATATTTTTAATATTAAAAACAAAATTCACAACTATAATTTACTTTTTAAAGATAAATTTTAATTGCTAGTACTTTAAAAATATAATATGAAATACTGTATTTAATGATTTAAAATAGTTTATACTTTATATCATATATTTTACAATGAAATAAGTACCTTAATATTTAAATTACATATTATGAAATGCTATACAATTAATACTTAGTATAACTAATTAATAATTTTTATTTTATTACTAAATATTTAGTATTACCATTTTAATAAAATGTGTTTTCCAAAATTTTTTGAATTATTTATAGAGTCAACATTCCTATAAATATAAGTATAAATTATGTTAAAATACAATAAAATAAATAAATGTACATTATAATCAAATAGATACATTAAATTATAAAATAAATTACTTTGGTAAATCAAATATTTCTGACAGAAATGCTTCAATAGCCATTGTCATTCCTTTAATAAGTAATACTGTACCAAATCCTTTCCACAAAACTACAATTCCTTGACTTTTTACTAATCTATATATAACTGGAATCAATGTAAATGGCATAATATGATAACGAGTAGATGCATAATGTAACTGTAACCAATCAATCAAGTTCAAAATTGTAAAAATAATTATTTAATTAATAGTAAAATAATGATATATTGTATCCAAATATTTATTTATTTATTTAATATTTCATACGGACAATGTCCAATTTACAAAAATTTTACAATAATAACAGTGTGACAAATAAAATAAGCATAATGATGGATAATTAAAAATACATACAATTTTGGAAATATATATGACAATTATACTTTAGTAATAAATTTAAGATTATATTAAGTAATTTAATATATAATTAGTAATTTATATATTTCAATGTTTGAATTGTTTAGATCAAAATAAAATAAAACATACCTGACATTGTCTTCTTAGTACAATAAATGGATAGCTGACAACATGTTGCAAGATTAAACATGTTGGTTTTAGACATTTGTTCACTGTATCATTTACCAATATATCTAATGAAAAATACAAAATAAATATTATTCATAACTTTAAATTGTATCTAGGTATTTAAAAAAAGTCATTTAAAGTTTAGACTTAATTAATACGTCATTATTAATATTACTTAAGAGTATTTTTAAAATTATTTCTATTATATTATTATTATTATTACATTACTGTATTACATTTTGAGTGAAGTGAAGAATGTATTGGTGTTACAATGATGTATGTCTTCTTTTTTTAAATATTTAACAATAATAATTATACAATGTATTATTTTATTTAAAATAATTTACAATAACGAGATAAGTTTTAGTGATATAATTTTGACAGTTACTTTTTTTTCTAGACATCTCTATGAGTGTTTCTCGTTGCTGTTGTCTTACGATTTCAGCATCTGAATGATCGCTTTGTGGTGGCATTGAATGTTCCGATGTACTTCTCGAGGGTCGTTGTCTATGGTAATCCATGTTAAAAGATTCTAAACCGGCCATTGTTAATAATATATAAAATAATAATATATTATAATATATTTACTAGTGGTGTTATTATAAAATAAAATTAGCGACCACTAAAAATACTATGAAATAGTTTTCATGTATCTACTTTATCTATCATTAAGACATTAATCATTATTTTTATTTTTTAAATTATATTTTCAATAGGAAAAATTATTAATAATTTCAGCTGTTTTAATATTTAAAAATGAAAATTAATTCGTTTTGTTATCCATCGATATCGATATGTATACAACTACAACTGTATAGCCTAAAATTGACTACAACCACATACATAAAAAAAATAATCAATTTTGAATATTTTATTGATAATTAATATCAATTATCCGCAGATACTCCGAGAAGATATTCTGTGGATTTATCAGCTATGAGATTTAATATAATTGCACCACGGTATAAATCCAAGATGTTAACTTACCATATACCACGGTCAATTATGATAAGGTATCGTAATGTTAAAAAGGAAAAGTATAAACAACTGATGGCCGAAGCCGCTACGGCAGCTATACCGCTATACATAATTATTAATTATACAAGAGACAAGACACAAGGTACAACAGTACAAACACTACAAATACAACACACGTTATACTACTACAACAGTACTATAGGGAAACTGCACCGCGCGCGCAACGCACGAACACAATACACATTCATTATTGATATTAATTGTTTATTTCTTTAGATACTCAAGTTTCAAGAAAATAAATTTATTTTCGTATTTTTAAATTCGGTAATCGTCATCCGAAGTAGCTTTGTCAATAATATTTAGGTGGATTTTATAGTTTTCAATCGTTTCCAACTTTATTTAAAGAGTAGTGACTTTTGGTAATTATGTCTGATACGAGTAATACTGGAAAACTAGAAGAACTCACTAAAATGAAGGTAAGGATGTTGATGTATTTTAGATTTTAAAATTGTTTTGAATAGTTGAAATAAAGTGACTGTGCATAATGTTCTTTAAAACATAAATTACGTACGACAGATTTATTTAAGTGAAATATATATTTTTCTGTTTCCTTAGGGGCTTCAAATGATCAGATATTAATTTTTTCACATTAATGTAAAACATTTATATTTTAACGTATTACATGTGGTAATGATGTAGAGACACTTTTGTAAAATATGTATAAATTGGTAATAATTCTAATGTTTTGATAATTAAAACATTTTATTTTAGTTTAAAGTGTGTATTGTTGACCTTTGGTATTAATTTGTGTCGTTATGCGACAAAATTTATATTTTTGTTTCTATAGAAATTTTAATCATCAAAATCCACCTATATTGATTTTAATAAATATACATTTAATAATTAGGTAATAGTACATATTAAATAAATTATGTAAATCGTTTAGAATATATTACAATATTAATACAATATTCAATTTTAATAGGTTAACGATTTGAAGAAAGAATTAAAAGCAAGAGGTTTGAGTACAGTGGGAAATAAGCAAGAACTCATCGACAGAATGATTAATCATTCTGAATCATCAGGTTTGTTTGGCATAAAAATTTTTTACAAGATACAAGATTTAGAAAACCAACGAAAATTCAGTTTTAGATATCGAGGACACAGTGCTGGACGAGCACAACATTCTGGATGAAGATGATGCATTAGAGGTATTTATTATTTTTTTAGTTTATATATTATGTATATGAATATTCACGTTATACATATTTAAGGATGATTTTGGAGATTCTGATATCGACGATTCCAAGGTTCTAAGTGAAATTGTTGAGAAAGTGGAAACTAATGTTGGAAATGGTATTCATGAAGAAAAGGAAATTAAGCCGGTATTTTACTAATTTTATTATTAAACACATTTAGGATGATATTTCCTTGATAACATTTTTTTTTATATGATTTTTTAAAAATTAAATAATTATTTTGACTTTTATAATATTAAAATAAATCTGTGCATTACATTGTTATATAAGAGGTCTAAATAATATGTATGTTACATAATAGTTAGTATTTTATTTATTTTATTAAAGTTTATTATATTTTGTATATAGATTAAATATTAAAATATTATTAAACATTTTTAACAATTTGTTTATAAATTTAGGCCTTAGTTTAGGTTAATAATTATTATGTTTTAATTTATTTTTATTTAGTTAAGAAATTACATGAAATTAACCAATTTTATTATTTTAAGGTGATGCAACCGAAAAAAGTGACATTAAAACGTACTTCTGTAACAGTGTTAAATGGTGATGATATTAAACTTCACGAAGAAAAAAAAGTTGAAGAAATTGAGGATCTAGATGGTAAAGACCGTATCATCAAGTTAGATGATGTTGAAGCTATGAGTCAAATTGAGGTAATATTTTAAATTATGATATTATGTAATAAATAATAAATATATATATTTTTGTAGAGAATTCAATTGAGAGCCAAGAAATTTGGTAATGAAATATCAGATGACAAAAAAATGGCTCGACTAATTAAATTTGGTGCTGTAAATGATCAAGTATGTAAAATATTTACTGAATTTATTTTATTTTTTTTTTTTACTAGATAAAATATTTTTTTGACTTCATTATTTATTATTGTAAAGAAGTTATATATATATATATATATATATATATAACGAAGACATCTTTTTTTAGTAGCTTAGTAAAGAAACCTCCTTCTATTGCCTATATTTTTTTCTTGTATTTGAATTCATAATTTTTATATTTCTTAAATATTACTTAAATTAAAATAATATTTATATACAACATACAACATAAGTACCTATTTATTAATTATTTTAATTTTCAATTATGTACCATTTTATTTAGTTATATATATTATTCACAAGTTGTGATGATTTCTAAGATTTTTGAGTAGTATATTTTACTATAAGAAACTATCCCTCAGAGGTGTACTTAGCAATTAGTACTACGAGTTTGACGAACCTGTGGTCCCAAGCTCTGGTCCTCTAGGTTGGAGGTTAAACATAGGGCTAACAACCCTGCTTTGTAAAAAAACTTGTCCAGGTACTTGTAAATTTGCCTTGGATAAGTGGAGATAATGGAAAAACGACTAGAAATGGAAAAATACTTTATTCTTTGGAACATGGAACGTTCCTACTTTTTTTTAAGATGGGAGCTGTACATGGTGTAGTATCTGATATTAAGAGATATAGACTAGCGTAGCTTTACAGGAAATTAGATGGAGTGAGTTAGGATCAATGAATATTCAAGATACAACAGTATTCTATGGGAAATGTAATGATCAATGCTAATTTGGTACATAAGAGATTAATACCAACAATAAAAGATGTAAATCCTAGAATATCAGTTCTAACTTTGCCGACACAATGTTCCGATTTAGTTTTGTTAACTTACATGCACTTACAGAAGATAAACAACAAGAGGAGAATTACCTTTTTTTTACAAAAATGTAATAACCACGCTAAACATAATACCAAGGAGAAGAATTCAAATTGTACTTGGTGATTTGAGTGGGAATTTTGAGAAAGACATCACATTCAGATCAGTTACAGGAAAACATAGTTTACATGACACAAGTAACGTTAACAGACTAAAACTAATTTATTTGGCAACTGAAAGAAGTTTGCAGTAAAAAGTACAATGTTCCCGCATAGAATGATACATAAAGAAACTTGGATCTCACTGTCAGAAAGTATATAAATCAAATTGATCATATACCAATTAACTTTGTATTGAAGTAATTGAATGAAATAGATTTTAAGAGACTCAAAAATATTTAAATGCATACCAATAATTAATACAATAAAACCCAACATAAAATGGCCAAATCCTTAAAGTATGGTCAGAGAGTATGGTTATTCAAAATAATGCAATTTAAATCATATACCTACATAAATAATTATTATTTACTCATAATGGCATTTCCTTCTGTGGCGCTATAGTATTCTACTTTTTTATATTAAATCTATTAAATAAATTATTCCCAAATCTGAAGTCAAAGACTATTTCCAATAATCATCTAAACTCGATGAGTAGTGTAAGTCTCAGATGGTGGTAAAGTTAGACAACAACACATTTCAGTGATAAATATTATATTGTGCAACCTTAAATAAAATATTGTATTATAAAATAATAAAATACAATGCTTACTAAAGTAATAACTATAATGCATACCTAATAAATGATTTTATTCCGGTATAGGTATTACATTTTAAATAAGTATCTAATAAAAATATTATTTAAGTTTTAGATATATTTTTTTAATTACCATACATTAGTAATTAAAACAATCTGACCAATATTTAGATGCAAAAATTTTTGATTATGACATGTTGCTCCTCCTATAAGGACTGTACTAACATTCAAAATACCATCAGCTGTATGATACAATGGTAATGGAGTGTATACGTCATGCTTAGTTATTCATGCTATATATTTTACATTACAAAGATTAAAGTTAAGCTAGCTAATATGGTGTCATTACCAATGGATGTAGCGATAGGACAGAGACAAGAGGATTCCAATACTATTCAACATAGTACTAGAGAAAACAGTAAGAGAAATTAATTTATATGAAGGTTATATGAGTTAGGCTAATCAAATATTAATATTCTGACGTGTGCTGATGATTATTGCTGTATTGGGAAAAAATGAAAAAGATGAAATAAATGGAAAATCACTTTAAAAGATTTTTGAGAAAATAGGACTTAAGATCAATGAAGAAAAAACAGAGTGTAAGTGGAGAAAATATGAATTGGGTACAAGAGGAAGTCATTGAAGTGGAAGAATACAGATTTAAAAATGTGGACCAATTTAAATACCTAGGATTGGTTATTACCCAAGATAATGACAAAAGTAGAAATATCAATGAGGTTACAATCAGTAAATAAATGTTTCTATGGACTAAGTAAAATTTTCAGATCAAGAGCAATCGCTAAGAACCTAAATGTAAGGATGTACCTAACGTTGTTAAGGCTAATTTCCCTTTACGGAGCATAAACATGATCACTGAGAAAAACTGAGGAACATAGGATGGCAGTGTTTTAAAGAAAAGTACTCAGGAAAATCTATGGGGCACATTTTGATGTCCAGACAAATGAATGGAGGAAACTACATAATGATGAGCTGCAACCTTCTTTTCAGCAACCAAATATAGTAAAAGAAATTTAAAAAAGGAGACTGGTTTGGGTAGGACATGCCTGGAGAAAGCATGGGTCACTGATAAAAAAAAGTAATAGAGGAAAATCCAGTAGGAAGGAGACTTCTTGGAAGACTACGTTTAAGATGGGAAGATTGCGTTAAAAAAATATACAGAAACAGTAGAACCGAATAGACATTGGTGGGATATAGCAGAAGATAAGAGATAGGTGGCAGTATGCTTATTTAAAGGTATGGTCTTAATCGACCGAAATCAGAAGAGAAGAAGAAGAAGAATATATTTCATAACCAATGACAAATAAAACTCTAAAGCAAATTTAATTTCATAAAAATTTAAGATTTAACTTATATTTAAATAACTATAGAAATGTGCTTAGTTTTACATTGATTGGGTCATAATACCAACCTTTGGCATACCTGTTCCTAATGTATAAATGTAGAATATTTTATTACTATACTACCTTTAGAAATATCTTTTGTAGGCTCCTTTTTAGATACATTTATTAATTCCTCATCTGAATTAACTGGTTTACTTAGTGGTGTGTTATTCAATGTAGTATCATTTATTTATTCATTAATTGATGAAATTCAGCAACTATTCAAGATGTTTAGACTGTAAGAGGAGCAAATAGTGATTTCGTTCACTTTCTAGTTAAAGTAAAATTTAAAAATTTCACTCAATCTACAGGGTCTATGCTGGATAGATATGAAGTGTCCAAGTTAGAGGCTGAAGAGAAGAGTTTGTGTTTTAAAAATGGAATATATGAACAGTTAAGAACCGTACATTTTGATAGCACATAGTCAATTGACAAAAAATGGGAAAAAGTGAGAGACTCAATAAAAACAGTATCAGTAATAAATTAAAAAAAGCCAAAGAAGCTATGGTTTAATAAGATATGCGAGAAAGCACTAGTTCAGAAAAAGAATCTAAGGATCATAGGGCTTAGTGATCCTAGAAATAAAGACAAAGAGGAACATTATAAATGATACTAGAGAGAAACACATAACACACTAAGAAGAGCAAAACGGATGTACACTCAAAAACTGTTAGAAAAAAACAGAAGAAAATTTCAGAATAACTAATGTATGACAATATCAGTAGATAAACATGTCAAGAGGAGGATATAAGAAATGAGAGAGGTTTCTAAGAGAATATGATGTTACGCTAGTGATTGAACAAGGGAAGTTTCTGGAGAAGTGGAATGTCCATAAATAAGAAGAATGACCTAACTAGTAAATGTTGCTTAAGATTTTGGCATATCGTATACTTGATAGGATAAAACCATTAACGGAAGTTGTTTTGGGAGAATACCAAGGAGGTTTTAGACCTAACAGATCTGCAACAGATAAAATTTTTGTATTCGACTAAATTACACAAAAGTCATAGGACATAGGAGTATTACAAAAAATAAAGAGTTATACATTCTATTTATCGGGTTTGAGAAAGCTTATGATTAAGATTATGATTCAATCCATAGACCAAGCTTAATTAACATATTAAAATAATTTAACTTCCCAATATAGCTAGTAAACCTGATTAAGGCTATTTTAATATTTATTGTTGAGTACTTGTGGATCATTTATTTAAATAAAATAAATCCCAAATCCACAAAAAAATTACTTTTACTTAAGCAAATACGTATTTCAATTTATCAATTACCATCTTCAGTACAAAACACAGACTGATTAAGGCTAACCTTCAAAATACTTCAATTAAAAAATTAAAATTGCAAATGCAGTATCAGAGACAGTAAGAAATATCTACAGGCTTAAGACAAGAAGACGCTCTCTCTCCAGTTCTCTTTAATCTAGTGTTAGAAAAAATAGTCGGAGAATTAAACGTTATTTTATAAAAAAAAATGTTGTTGGAAACTTGAGAAATTATAAATATAACTAAAATGTTAAGTTGAGTGTCAACTATATGAAATTCATACTAATAACATACTCCATTTATAAAAATTAGAAATATATATTTTAGAGGCATAAAAAATTGTATTAATTGATTTTTAAAATTTTTACATGCACATGGAATATATATATATATATATATATATATATATATATATATTATATTATATACTCTGTTCAACATAAGAAACGTAGATGGTGGTGACCAATTTACGACAGCAGTGGTCATCCACCATCCATTCGTTTCCACAATATATATATGTATATATATCATTAATTTTTCACTAATAATTTTAAAATAGACTTATTTTTAAAATAAATTTGTATCGTGGATTTATAAAATATTTTATGTTTAGATGAGTAGTATATGGATAAACTTCTATTCGATTTTTTAACTGTAAATTTTATTAAATATTGTTTAATATCAAATCTATATGTTATATTTTGTTAGTCGTTATAATACTAATAATAATACTAATATATAATACTAATATACCTGTATAATACTAATAACTAAAGTTCAGTCTGTAGAAAATACAGCATGTATCACGTGTACGCCAATAAATATTTTATTTATTTTGTATTGTTGCTCTTAATACACTTAATATCAATAAGTATGAAAGTGCTTTATCCACCTTCTAAACTAAAATTTTTGCTATGCCACTGTCTTCATTTTATGAATAATTTTATATATTATAATGAAAACTAATGATATTTTAAAATTAGAAACCTGTTGCAAATGCTGATAATGAAAAATTAAAATTGAGAGCTGAGAGGTTTGGTGCAACAGTTTCTAAGACATTGCATGAAGTAAGTTTATCATACCTATATTTATATTTTATAATATATAGAATTTTGAATTGAATAATTTAAAATTTTAAAATTATGTTTTTTGCATTTTAATATTTTATTGAATATATTATTTTACAAAATGAATTGAATATTTTTTAGTATTATCTTTTTTAATAACCAAAATGTAGTAAAAAAGTGAAAGGATACAGGTCTAAAAAGGTTAGTGTTGAATTTTAGGTATTTTAGGTATTATTTATATATGTGGTAAAATTTTACTGAAGTATATTTCCATATTATTTAATATCATATCAAAATATTAGAAAAATTCCTAGTCTCAATTATTTTTTATAGCTGTTTAAAGTTTATATTTTTAGTTTAAATGAAAATCTTAGAATCTATACAAATATTCTTCTTATTATTTCTCAATACTTTTACAATAAAAATTAATAGAAAAACCAAAAAAATTGGAAAATTTTTGAAAATTTTATTGAAGAATAATGACATACATATATTATATCTTAAGAAATTTCTAAAATATTAGGAAAATCTCAAGAATTTTTTTATAGGTGTTAACAACTAGATATGTTGTATTATTGAACTGAAATTCTACTAAATTTTACGCAACAACTAGACATATTTCATTATTGAAATCGTATTGGTATAACGATATATTGAATATCATTTATAAATGTTATTTACTATTATAGAATTCTGTTATTCATGTGTATCCATTCCCAACCGTACTAGGTTTGTATATTAAAATAAAGATAAAGAAGACCTATATAATGAGGAAAATTGAGTTAGTTTACTCTGTTGTGATGATCATACAATTTTAGTTTGTTTTTTATCTTTAACCAACGTTATAAATTTTAAATATGTCAGTAAATAAAAACAAAAATTGTGTTGAAATCAAAATTTTTTTTATGTAATATAATTTTCTTATAAAATATTTGTAAAAAAATAAATAGCCCTACTAATTAAAAATGTTGAGATTCCTGTTTTAAATATTATATAATATGAAAAAATCAAACAGGGTTGGTAATTTATTGCGCAATACACAATATTATTGTATGTTTTTTGTTTATACGACTCTCATCTAACGTCGTCTCTTATCTTTTGGGATTTTTGTGGAATTTTGTACAATTATACAGCATTAAGATTCAATTATTGTTAAATTCCAATAATTCCATTATATTAGAAGTTGAATTTTAATAATTATAATAAACATTTACTTTCATAAGTAATTAATTATTAATTGTAAACTTCTACATTTAAATACGCTAGAATTTAATATTTAAATACTGTTTGAATAATTTTATTCCATTCTTTATATAATCATTATAACTCAATTTTTTAAATAATTTAATGTTACTTTTTTAAACTTTGGTCTTTCATAAAGTAATATTCAATAAAATACAACATCATGTTGTTTAATGAGTTATTTATCAATTTTTTTAAATTTTATAAGAAGAGTTCTTGTGGATATTATATTATATAAATAATGATCTAGATCAGTCTGTGTTTAGTTTTAGTACTGAAGATGATAACATCGTTGTCGAAATACTTATTTACTAAAATAATAAAGTAAATTTTTTGTGGACTTGGGTTTTTATTTATTTATAGTTATTTATTAGTTTTAATCAGAACTAAATTTTTTCATAAAGACTCGTATCAACAATATTCAAAATGTTTTATTGTATATTTTTATGTTTATAAATTTAGAGTGAAAAAGAAGAAAAACTTAAAGCACGCGAACTTCGTTTTGGCACAATTGATAAAACCGTGTTATCTGCAATTAAAAAGCGTCCTAATGGAGACGTTGGAAAACAAAAGAATTTTCGAGGTGGCAGACGAAGTTTTCCATATAAAAACCGGTATTAATTTTTTATTTTGTATCGAGTTACAAATCAATTGTATATTATTTTTTTTTCATATATTGATTTCCATTATAATAAACAATTTTCCTCCGTACAATTTTTTATCTATAACAAAACTGTTATCGTTAGTGTTCAATAATTTGTGTAATAAATTAAAAATTAGGAATATTACATTCTTTTAATTCAACTGAAAACAAACCATAATTAGTTTTATGATATGAAATTATCATTTTTTAATTTATAATGTACCTATTTAATTTAAATTAGTAAAAATAAAAACCAATTTATAAATAATTATTACTTTTTTAAAATGTGTATTGTGTTTATATTATTATGTCATGTATATGTATGTATATTGTGTTTATTTGGAAATAATATCAAATATTCAAGTATATTATTATATATATATAGACTTAAGACTAAAAGCTCTGAATAAACAGGCGAATGTTCCACCGTAGAGTAACTATTAAATTTAACATAACTTTTTTCCAATTTTATAATTGAATTTATTTATAAAATAATTGTTTATGTGAAATAATTTTTTCTTTACGGTTGATTCTGTGAGCGGTTTATTACTTGAGTATATTCATATTTACTTATTACATGAGGATTTTTTTTTTTTTTTTTCCAGAAATAGAAAGCCTTTGTATAATAATATGTAAATAACATTTTAATAAACGAGAAAAAGATAAATAAATATTTAGGTATACAAACATTATTATATAATCATTAATAAAATCACAAAGAGCGACATAATTATATATTTTTTTTTCGCGATTAAAAGTTGACAACAAAAAGAAATTACGAATGTCTAATTATAGATAAGTACTTTTAAACCTAGTACCCAGTAGTCAGTATGAGTATACATAACACATAATAATATAGGCTTATACCGGGTACTCGTTACGATCATTATAGGTATAAACACAGACATAATATTTTATAATATATCTGCGCATATAAATATTACAATATTACGATTATATTACATTATTACAAAATATACCTACCTGATTTATATGTTAAAACGAACATCTCGTATTTTATAAACATATTTATTTTACATGTATAATAGGTACATATATTATACAATTTGTAATATTGTTTGAAATAATTAATTTTTGTTTATTATAACGCTATAATAATAATAATAATTACAATAAAAATTCAAAATAAATATAATAATATAGTAATTAACGAAATTTCAGAGCTAAAATGAATATATAATAATAAATGTAATAATCATACAAATACCTATAATATAAGTATTGTGTTGTAAAGACGTATAAACACATGTATACATTATTTTGAATTTATGCGATTTTTATGAAGGATAATAATAACGATTAAATCTACCGAATAAATCTGTTGTATAAATAGTGTTTATGTTTAGGTAGTGATTTGTAGTTTTTTTTAATTATTTATTTATTTATTTAAAAAAAAAAAAAGATAATATTTAATAAACACAATATATAAGCACCAGTCTTTTTATTTATTTATTATAATATTATATAATTAGATGTAGATTAATTAAATTAAAAACAAATTTTATTTGAATGTACCGAGAAAATAATTTAATTAAAAAAAAGAAAATTAAGTTATATGAATGTGGGTAATTTAATATATATATTTTTTTTTTTTTTTTTGTTTAAATAATTAATATTATTATTATTACTATATATATATAACTGGACTATGCTCTGATCGATCACAGTCGAATTGTGAGCAAAAGAGAGAGAAAAGAGAGAACAGTTATATTGTTTTGAGTCAATAATTTATACATTAATTATGAATAAACCAAATGGCAAAACAAACAAAAATAAAACAAATTTTCATTTGACTAGAATGACATAATAATAATAATAATAATAATAATAATAATAATAATAATAATAATTAATATATAGGTTAAGTATTATACAAGTGTGAGGTGAAAGAACAATTATATAATATTAATATAAGAAATATATACTTAAAAATTAAAAAAAAAAATATATATATATATATCAATATATTATATATTTTACAACATAATTTACATAGGATACACGCCTATAAATTATTGTACGAATAATAATGTAATAATAAGTAGGTATTTAATTTTTTTTTTCTAAATTGAATATATATTTTATATTTCATTTAACAATTAAAAAGCGTTTCGTATTATCCTATTGAATACAAATGAACAAATGACGAACCACGAACATGATAATATCGTGATGTATTTTTATTTATTTTTTTTTTTTTTTTGTAGATTAAAATATAAGAAAAGAAGAGTACTTATAATGATAATAATAATATAATATAAAGAAAATATTGTTATAACTTAATAAGCAGATGATTTTATAATATTTCTTTTATATGTATTATATATAAATGTTTTTTTATTTATTTTATTGCCTAGTAAAAATGAATTTAAATGATATTTAGATATGTTTTGTTATAATATTTGAATATTACGATAATATAAATTTAAAAAGTAAAAAAAAAAAAAAAAATTAAAAAAAATCAAATATATTGTAATTTTAAATTCAAACGTGAATAGGTTTGGTAGGTAAAGATTTCGTGTAAAGAAACAAAATGTTTATTTAATTATTTTAAATATTTGAAGTCGATTAAATTAAAATCTATGTCTATATAATTATGAATTATTTCAAAGAGATTTTTTTTTTGTATTTAAATACAATATAATATAATTATTTGCTTTATATTTTTTTTATCAAATTAATATCATTGTTTTATGGCTCCAAGCTCGAAACGCGTATTTTATACATACAACTGATCAATAAAAACGTATACACGGGAATAATAATAATAATAATAATAATAATAACAATACGTATATAAAAAACGTGAAAGAATGAATATACGATAAAAATATTAATTTATATATAATATACCTTTATATTATGTTTTTAGGCCTAGGCGTGAAGTTTTTTTTTTTTACATTTTTCCTTTTTATTTACGAAATCATGATTAATATAACATTTTACTTATTTTATTAAATAGTTACATCGGTTCATTAAAACCATACGAATATATTATATAGTTTTCTTTTAAGAACGTAAAGAATTTTTGAGAAAAAGTCAATTATAAAATTTATTATAATAAATAATCGTTTTTTTTTATTTTTTTATTTTTTATTAATTGACTACGAGTTTGTGTAACTTTTATATTTCCGAATTTATTAGATTAATAATATAATATAAGAATAACTATTTAAAATTAAAAAAATTGATTAATTTGATTATTAAAAATATGGTGGCCCAAACCGAGATTATTGAAGATCGGGAATAATTTATAATTCGTCATTGATTTTGACGCTTTTCCGTGCGTAGAGGAGGTAGTACCTAACGTGCAAATTTTAAATTTCATAATATGATAAATTAAGTGCGTTTATTCCGTTTATATAAATTTTTATTTATTTATTTTATTATTAATTATTATTTATTTATTTTTTTTTTTTGCTATCGATTGCGCTATTTAATTTTCGACTTTTTTTTTTATAGATCCTTTACATTATTATTATCGGTTATTAATTTATTATTATTTTTATCTCTGTTGCGCTGCGGTTGTTCGCGTTATGTCGCCGTCATTTAATTATTATTTTCAATATTTTACATCATAAATATTATTCGTCGTGTGTTATATATAATTTAACCGTATAGAATATTATATTAACAATTACATAAATATTTTCAAGTTTAAAATCAGTCAAAAATGAAAATGAAAAATAAAATTACTTAGTTATAGAAAGAAAGAAAATAAAAGGAACAAAAAAGAAAAAAAAAACATTGTTATTATATAGTGGGCCTCTTCGTTTGTTCTGTTATATCATATATAATATACACACATATATATATATATATGGTACCGACATATATAATATATAAATCGTGTTATTTTTGGTATATAATCGGTTATTATATATTATTATTAAAATTATTTACTGACGGCGGACGGCGAAAACGCGTTGCTGCAGGTGGACGCGACCGATGCGGATCGATGCGAGTGTACGTTTTGCCATTTGTTGTCACGTTTGTGCCACACTCTTGTCTCTTCGTACTGGTGCGACCTAGGAACTCCTTGTCTGTTGGTTAAAAATTAATAATAATAATAATTGTAATATAAAGCGGTAGAATTGTGGGGGTACTGGAGTATGCCGTCCTTATATTTTCTTTATAGTTAACACAGTAATCCATTCCTCTACTTATTTATTAATATAGGTAGGTACTCTTAATAATGCAATGCATCCCTACTATAATATAGGCAGGGCCGGATTTAGGGGGGCCCCCACAAAATACATATTATATGGGCCCCCACTAAAAAAAAATGTACTTTTTGTAAATTTTTTCATTTTATAATAAATATATTTGTTTTCCGGGATCAATAAAATAATTACAAATTAATAGAAATAGTAAGTTGTATGTAACAATAAAATATAAATTGAACAATTTTCCTTGAATAACTCAAGATATTATTTTGTATACTTAGGTTTAAGTTATAATATGTTATTTATCATTTTTTATTGCCCTAGTATAAAATGTATTGACGTAAATTAATTTATTATTTAAAAAATCAAATTTACTAAATAAAAAGTCACAAATATAATATATAAACTTTGATTATAATAATATATAGGTAGTAAAATAATAATAGGTACATTGTAATTATTAATAATATCGTAATCAATGATTTTAATGAAATAATAGAGTAATGTTTTAACAATTGATTTGAATTAAATTATTTTCTAAAATACCTATTTGTAGAAAAATCTTGGATTATAATAAAAAAACTTTTATTTGTTAAGAGCCCCAGGGCTCCCACAACTCTAAATCCGGCCCTGAATATAGGTACTATATAAATATAATCTATATTAAAATTTGTATAGTGTCAAACTGTCAATGTGTTACAAACTTGATACTCGTATACGAAGGGCAACGACGCAACGATAGAAATTACTTATAAGATTTTTAGTACCTATTTTACTATATTGATACTATACAATATACAGTCTACAATATAAATAGAAATTAGACTTAAGTAGGTATTTGTCGGGGGAGAACTGCAATTAGTTTGTATCGTTATATTTTATATTATTTATATTTTATGGTCTCCTGCCTATTATCGTATATAACATGTGATATAATAACTTTTGCTTGGACGAATTTCACGTACAAGTCAAAAATAATAATACACCAGACACCAGAGAGGCAAAAGACTTACTTGTCAATGTACTGTACGAGTATTATGTATGCAATGCAGGCTGCGTCCTCGCCGAGTAAATGCACGGTTGGGTTCAACACCGTGGTATTAATGCCCCGATTCTTACCTAAAACTGTTAAAACGGATTCTATATTTAACCTAGTGAATTGTGTACAAACCAATTTGTTCATTTTAAACACGAAATCGGGTTACCGAAACGCATAACGTACCGTGGTCAAAGTAGAACTTGTGAAATTCCATGCCTTCCAACAGGTTACCGAGCGCTTCGGGCTCGAATGCAGTCATGTGCGGATCGCAAATTTTTCTGGAAATTAAAAAGGGAACGTTTAAAATTTAAATTAAGGTTTCGTCATAAGTTATGAGCACAACATAATAAAATATATATATAATATTATACGAAGTTTGTTGTTTTGGCTGGAAATTTAACGTCCTTTCAACAATATTCTATAGATATTAGGTATATTAATACCTATATGTATAGTATCTAATATTATATAGATTCAATATTGTATATCGTACTTGTAGGGTATACTCTAAAATCGTATTTTTCAGCGAATGTATATTTTAATATTTTATTAATTAGAATTTAGAAACATATTTTTCATATTTTAGAATAAAATTCAAAGATACTAATTTCGGACTTTCGGAGTAGGTATACCTACATAATATAATATTAAGCTCCCAGACCAGATAAATAAAGTCCGATTATTAATTATATTTAGGTAAGTAGGTATGTTAAATCGTTATTGATTTTTCACAACTGCAGGTCACACGTTATACCTATTATAAATTTATAATTGTTTACGAACTTGTAATATTTATTATTGATTAACGTTATACGTACGTATATCCTTCAAAATCGGCGTTGTTGATCGATTCAATGAGTTGTTCGGTGATTTTAACGATTTCTTGTTTGCGGGCTGAAACAATGAGACGGTCGGCGGTCAAACATCGTTAATAAAATACATATAATAATAATAACTTGTGCGTTTCATGGGTGTTGATTATTTATTATTAATTGTGTGTGGTAACCCGCGCGGTTAATTGTTTTGACCACCGAAGGCAACCGGTTGCGTTTACATTTTCGTACAATTTCAGACGATATTGCCGGGCGTTAAACGTTAAACTCATTGCATATATTATCATAATATTGTATAAAATAAATAATATTTACAAGCAGGCAGGAGATACTATATGTAGATAAAATATGCACATGATTAATATGAATTGTACAAAACGACAATTAATATAGGTAGGTAGGTACCTAATCATATTATTATTATAATATCGTGTTAAATAAAATTAAAAAGTCGTGACGAAATTATTTATCGCGTGGGCATGTGTTATCATAATAAATTATATATTTCGTTTTTGTCGTTTAAAATAATATTAATTTAATAATTATTGTAATATTACGCTCTATACTATATACCCTTATTGTCAAAATCGTGCGCGATGACGTTGGGCCTGCAGTGTGTGTGTCAAAACGAACCGCGCGGGTTAAATTCTCGGTTAATCCGATAGTAGCTATTGTATTAATTTTTTATTTATTATATTATTTATGTTTGTAATATAACTTTAGGTTATTTTTTTATGATATTCTTGAGTCAATATAAGTACACAAAAACATTATACGTTTAAATATAAATAATAATAGTAGATAATAATAGGTAATAATAATAAAAGCTTCGAACGCAATGCGAGTGGAGTTAAAAAATACAACAAAATAATAATATACAGGTGAAAAAATTATTATTGATAAATAATATTCTAATTAATCAAAAAGGGTTTTCAACAGAACGTATAAATAGGTATATATATATACTATATAGAATATTATGTACATCGCATATCTTATTATAATAAATCAAATCATTCAAATAATTAATTTTATAATATAGTATAATAGGTACTTCCGCGTATGAAAATGTGATAATTTCTCGTTGTCAAGATTGTTTATTTAAATTAAAGATATACTGTTTATAGATTTGTGTAATAATAATAATATATATATATAAAATTTTATCTTATTTTTTTTTTTTTTTTTTTTTTTTTTTTTAACTCACCTGAACCGCAAGAGTTAGTCGAGTGCTGCGAGAATGTCTTGTTGGGACAGACAATCCTCACGTCTTTAGCGAAAATGTGTGAAACAAATATAAATCAAAAGAAAAACCAAAGAAAATATAAAAAATAGGATTATGCAAAAAAAATCGAAAAAACCGAAACACCCAATGCTTTATAACAATGCGTGTTTTACCGTCCTATATAACGTATAGGCGTAATTTCGTTTAAATTTTGACAAGCGCTAAAACGCTATAAAGCGGTAAAAACGAATAACGACTAAACCGTTTAAAAATCAAAAAGTTTAATAATATAATCATAATACGGAAAATAATATTATATATCATAAGAAATTGAAATAAAAAAATAATAATAATGAACACGATTAATGTTATAATAGCTTAGTGTAAATGACAACCGGTTTAAATTAATTTTTAAATCATAATTTTTGGGTTTGAAATATTATGACAATTTCATAGTGTATTGAACCTCTATTAAACTTTGATTTTATATACGTATTATTAGGAATTCGCAGTGAATTTTTTTATATCAACCCCGAAATTACGCCTATGCTCTTGCCTATACTATAAATAATATATAATATATACATAATTATAATAATATAATGTGATTTTCGGTCAGTGTTGGTCGAAATGAGAATAAATTGGATTTTGTTATAAAATATTCAATAAAAAAATAGACAATTTTTAATAATAATAAAAAAGATTGAAAAATAATTTACTATACAAAACGGTTAATTTTGATCACTGGTTTAGGTCGTTGTGAAATATTTTACTAATATAAGGTAGGTACTTACATAAAATTAATTTGATAACTAAATGCATTGTTCTATCGAATTTTTCGTCTTATCATCAGCGATGACCAAACATTTTTTGGTAATGATCGATTGGTAATGATTGAAAACAAAATAATATAATAAACGAAGTAGTTACGTTTGCATATAGTAGCAGTGTGTCTATTCAGTGGAGCCGGAAAAGGGGGGCAGAGGGGGCCACTGACTCCCCATAATTTTTTCTAGGAAGTAAACTTGTATTTTTGCTCCTTTGAAAGATAAGACCACATTTTGAAACACATATTTTTGACCCCCCAAAAAATAAAAAATAGTTACATGCGCCTCTGTGTCTATTACATATTGATAAAATAATTATTTACAAGAAATATTAAAATAATATGATACAAATATACAATGTATATTATATACTCGTATAATTTTTGCGTGTTATGTAACATATAATTTTAACGAATTATTACAAGAAAATGGTATAGGTAAATAGGTGATAATATCTTCGCGACAAATATTATATCAATCATTTGGTCATCTCTGATCAATAATAACAATTAACAATAATACATTACACTAAAAAACGATCAGATGCATAATATAGTGTAGGTTAGGTACCAACGCTTAAAACTAGTAGGTTATATAGATTAGTATATTAATAAAATATAAGTACAGAATGTAACAACATGTATATTCTTCGACGCGGAATTATGAAGAAAGGAAAACAAATTTTGAAAATATTTTAGTTGTGTACCTACAATTTTATATACATATAGGTATATAATAATTTTTTCGAGAAAATATAATTATTTATGGTCGGACTTCATGTTTTATAGTATCGGATAAAAATTACGAAAACATATATGCGACTGTGTAAGCAATAATATATTTACTATTCGCTAGTTGTGCCAACTATAATAGGTACCTACATATAATATAAAAGGGGTTACTAATAGTTACTCCTATAAAAATACATAACTAGGTTATAAGTTTAATTGACATCACGGTGTAGCTAAATCGAAATCGATTCAAAAGAAATAACCACACGAGTAAAATATATTTCATATTAAATTTTAAAATTATTAAAGTTATTATTATTATTTAATTTATAGTTACACGAATTAAGATTTTAAATACAAATAAATATCGCCACTATATTACGCGAATTTGAGAAAAATAATATGTAACACGGAAAACAAATTTTCGATTTTTAAACGTTCAAACATATTTTTTAGTGGCTTATTCGATGGTGAACATTCGAAAATAAAATGGATATCTTTAACATTTTTATAGTAAAATAGAATGGCTAAATGTTAATTATTTGATTATTTTGTAATCTGTATGTCTGTATATTATGTGAATACATATAGGTAATGGGGAAGTCAAAGATTTTTTTCGAGTAAAAAAATTTAGAAACTATATGTACCTATACTATAGACATTATAAAAGTTTGATTTGAAAGATTAATGAGGATCGTAATTATGAGTTTGGCGTTTATCGGTCGTTTATTTGGAAAACTGCGAAATGCTTTTCACCTCTCGAAAGTTTGAACTATTTTATTAGTTTTTCTCTTAATAGTAATTTTTCTAAAGAATTTCATATAAAACTGAACAAAATGATCAAAGGATAAACTATTTAATATTGAGATTTAAATTTTAAACAAGTTCAATTGAAAATATATATTATAATTTATAATATAATATACCTAATAATAACTAATTGTATGATTCATAATAAATATATTTTAATAATAAAATAGGGTAGTAAATAAATAAAATAGGTAGGTAGGTATTTATTTGTGATAAAATAGTGAAACGTATATAAATTACTTTTAGCGTGATGTGTATTTTAAAATTTAAAATAATAAAGTAGGTTGTGATGTACAATGGATTTTGTTACTCTAATATAAAACCTAGTTGCCCGACGGTTCATTATTCCCCAAACCTTAGATATGGCGGCCATAGGTGTTGATTATTTTTTGTAAATATATATATATATATAATAATGTATTACTAATTATTACTATATTTCCATGTACAGTTTTTATTGTACTTACGAATATTTTCCAGAACGAGCGATTCCATCGAATTACCAGTTTCCAAGCGTTCTACGTCTGGTTCGTCGGGACAATTACTGCAAAAGCACAACATCGGTACTACCGCGAGGGGTGTATGTAATATAGGAGGTTGTATATATACCTAGTTTGTAGGTAACACGCGGGGACTATATAAACATTTTAAAATACAATAAATGCGTAGTGTGTGTGCGTGTGTGTATGTGACGACCGAATATACAACGATGATGATAATAATATATTGTACCTCATACCGATTAGTATTTAAAAATAATATGTACATAAATAATATAATATTATACGTATATTGTATGCGCGTAATAGGTAGGTACTAAGACTATATAAATTATTATAATAATATTATGTATAGCGGTAATCGCGTAGGTATACCACTACCACTCACCAGATATAATAACGCGGTCAAACGCGGTGTTCGTGGTCGTCTGCAGCAGTAGCGGCAGCGGCAGTTGGTCGCGGACCGATGTGTATGTAGGTATATTATGTTATTGGTTAATGGTATCGTCAGGAGTTTAATGATAAATTGATAACATAACGATTTAGAATATTATTAATAATATTATATTTTATAAAATATATTAATACCTATATTATGTGAGGTAAAAAGTTCACGCGAAAACGATAGAAATATATTAACACTACGACGAAGACGGCGGCGCGCACATTAATATTTCATTATCATAAACATGAAAAATAAAATACATTATACGTGAAAACTGTCGATACGCCAAAACGACACGACACACATGCGGAACGAGCACGCGAGTATTATTATAGTGTATAGGTAAAACGAAAAATCGGGAAATGATTTTCAATGTTCAATGTTTGATTACGTGTGTGTTTTAAATAAAATATAATATATTGCTGTATAACGCGTAATAATATAATATGATATTACAAATATATTATACATATTATATACGTTCTTTTTCGAATACGTATGGACGTATGGTTGAGTTTCGAACGTGATGCAAAATAAAACAACTGTGCAAACGTTTTGGCTTTTTGTTTTGAACACGTTTTTTTTTCATATTATAATATTATGACGCGGGTGTCGGAAAAAATATCAGAGGAAAAAAAATATCCAAAAGATAAAATATCCTAGGAATAAACACCTGCAATCAATAAAAGACGAGCTGATACTCCCTTGCCGCAGGGATATAGGTGTGCAAATCATATAGTGTTAAATTTTAATTCGAATTTGAATGCAATGATAAATCATTGTATTCGAAAAAACGATTCTAACCGAAGTTCAGTCAGATATAATGCCGTTTTTTCGTCATTTTTTTCATAATATTTTCGATTAAACTAAAAATATTAACTTTAAACAACAATAAAAAAAAAAAAATGAAGACTAGGGATTTTTCTAATATTTTGGTGTGATGTTAAGTAATATGTAAATATACTTCAGCAAAATTTTCAGACCTTAATGCACAAAATTGCTAATTTTATTAAACATTATATTCATAAAAACGAGATTCTTACGAAATATTCAATGTCCTATATTTTGTAGAAAAATTAACGTAACGATTCCAAAATTTTACCACATATATATAAATATTAGGTATACTATAGGTATATACAGGTATATAAATATATATGAATAGATATGAGAAAAAATTACAAAACGCTTTGGGCGTTAACTTTGAAAAGTTTGAATATTTATAATCCATAAATACAAATATGAAATATGTGATAAGAATTAGTGGTGTCGTTTTTAATACTGTAAAACTTTAATAATATTCCCAAGTTTATACAATATTATAAATAATATCCAACCGAAACTTCCTGTAGAATTAAGTTAATTCAGTGATTTATAATATCCACCGAAAAGACAAATTTATTGAATACATTATTTTCGATTTACTGAGCCATTACCTATTACATTATATGTGAATAAATATTATAAAAAATATTATAGATATTAAATAGGATTTATAGGGTTAGGTTTGGACGTAAGGTACTTAAATGATAACCAAGACCAAATAATACGTATTTCCGAGAGTTTGTATGGTTTGAAATAATATGCAAAAATTCAAATTATATGTTCGACTGATGGAATACGAATAAACCGCAGTGGCCAGTATCTCGTAAAAGATACTTTTCCAACACAGTATTTATAAAATCGACAATAACACATTATATTTAACGTATTAATAATTAATATTGTGATATGCGAATGATAAGGAATATTAAATTATATTATTTAACAGCACACGGTTAGAAAACATTCTAAGCGATAAAGAGGTTATTAAAGTATAAAATATATTATCGTGTTAGTACGTTATGTATTAGTATAAAATATAGATCTAGACATTTAGTCATACGACGGAAGTCGGAAAGGAGAAAAACACCCCAAAAATACTATTCCTTTTCAAAACGTGTCTAAACGAGATTAAACGTGGATTCTGACCTTGGTGAGCAACGACATTTTGGGAATTGTTGTTGACGACGATTGTCGACAATTTATTTGTCTTTGATCCAAAAGACGTGGACGCGGAACTCTGGAAACAGCCCAGCACACTGCCCACGGAAGAGGACGACAACGCTGGGGACGGCGGCGGCGTGCCTACGTTTCCTAAACAACGACGTTTGTTTTATATTAAATAATAACAGTGATATAATTAAATTGATAACAATAGCAGGTAACAATAATAATTACACAACTCGAGTATATATACAGACCTTGTGCGATTCTATACGTACTACGTAGTTTGAAAAAGGATAGAAGGGATTTAAATAAGGTATATATTGTATATAGATAAGTTTTCTATATCCTTTTTTTTTTTTTTTTTTTGATATAATATAACTTTAGTTTTTATATTATGAATTATGAATTGATTTTTCCATAAATCGAGGTTATCTATATATTAATTTTTATATGTTACTATATAATATTATATTATAGACTTAGACGTGACGATATTATTCGTATAATATTATTATGATAAAGCATATAACATCAAAAGAACTACACGTCAATATCAAAATATTATTATGATATGTATAATTTTATTATATTATTTAGTTACGTGTTAGTGTATGCAGCGAAAATATGTTATATGTTTTTATATAATATTTATATATATTAGGTATATATAATATTATCATGGTAATATGTTTATTATTTTAGAATATGGGTGTATATACAATAATATATTAAAATAATGAAGATTTTTTACATACATGAGTTGAATCAATTACAAAAGGCTAATCTAAAATTTTAATATATTTTTTTTTTAGAAGATGACATGATGAGATCAAAATTATGAATCTCTCATGAAGAATTTTACTGATCACGTCACTGAAATACTGAATGTTAATAGGTAACTCATTACTTATTAGATATTATTTATAATAATATGTATACAATAATTTATTAATTTCTAATTTATATATTAATTTCAGTGGTCGGGACTTCGGGAGTAGTGCGCTATTTGCAGTGCGCCGTAATAGCTTAAATAAAATTTGCCATAAAGTAGTACGCTATAATATTTATAAGTAAGTAGCGCAATTCTAAAACTACTTATTTACTTAATTATATTATTATTGCCATGCCTATTCAATTTTTCTCCTATGAGTTTCGTAAACTAGCTGATTTGTAATTGGTTAATGTTTATTTATAAATTATAAAATTTGATAATAAAACAAAATATATGAAACACGTCTGTAAATTGTGTAACCAATTTAAAGGTATAATGCATGTATAATTATTATTATTATTATTATTATTTTTTTTATAATCTATAGTAAAACTCACGTAAAAAATAGTAAAAAATAGTATACTATTTATTTTTTTTGTAGCAAATAAATAATTATTTTAATAGTAGCGTAAAAAGTAGCGAAATTAAATTTGTATTAAAAATAGTGTATACTGTATAGTGGTAGTGAGCTACAAAACTAATGTAGTTTCTCGATTACTGAATTTGATTTCGTATTAGGTACCTACTTGAATATTATTACAATACATTATAAAATCGAAAAACAAATTAATATTATAATATTGTAGATGTAGTCCGACCAAAGAAATGAATACACATAATATGATGGTATAATAAATAATAACTTACGAGCATATGATTAATATTTATGCACTATCATATACCTACTATGAGTATACGTTTAATTCCTGCGTATAGGCGAATCATTGATGAGCGATTATAAAAAATCGAGTGTGTGTATGTGTATATTTTGGATGAAAATTTTTTATAAGTGAAGGAATTATGGAAAAAGGAATGCCGAAATTCCGTACTTATTATGTATTATATGTACATATACACATATTATAGTCAGTAACAAACATACGAGTATATTATGGCGATATAGAATCGTTAAGACTTAAGACAAATACAAAAAACGTAAATTTTATTACAATATTATTCCACAATGTATAATATTGTTTGGTTTCTTTCAAAAATATCTAATATAGTATAATATATTGACGAACGATAAAACAATGCATACAAATGAATTTTACAGTTAATATTTAATGCTAGCGCAATATACCTACATAATACGTATATAATATTATTACGTTATGTATCTACTTTATAATATAATATTGTGTTGTATAAAATTGAATTGTAAAATATAAATCGATGGCTATACGCCTATACAGCGAAATAATATATAATGTATCGACTATAATAAATTATAATAATACATTATTTCGAATGAAAAATGAATAATATAACAGTAATATAGTACCTATATAAAATACTGTAGGTATATAATAATCTAATACTATAATAATATGTAGATATTATATATTTTTTCTATTGGCATATCAATATAAATAGCTATATATTTCGCTTCGAATTATATTATTTAAAAAAATAAATAAAGAAAAAAATGTATATATTATATCATTATTATAATAATAATGGTTGGTATTTTATCGTTGTTGATATTTACCTTCCGCGTCTTTGGCAATTACTGTAGAGCTCCGGTCCACAGTCCCTTTTTTGTCCTCTAAGAGAAAAACACACACTTTTCATATTGGAATCGTGACAAAATCTGGGTAACGGTAGGCAGATAAAGGTGTGTTGGTAAGTATATTATATATATATTTATACGGTTCTTTTTTATTCCATGTCCAATTGTTTTTATTTTTCAAAATTGTTGTTATAGGTACGTTATGTAGGATTTAAGATAATAACAATAAATGTGTTTACAGACCAGGATATTTAAAATTTCAAACACGTTGGAAGATATTCCTTACGCATGCATAATAATATAATATAGATAATATATATAATACAATACTTTATACGGAGTATCATCCCTCGAGGATTTGTTCATCGTTGGACAATATCACAGATCAGATGGAATTTAAAAATCGTAATTTCATTAATAGTCTGTGGTAATATACCCTTTTGCAATATACTAATATATGAAAGTATAATAGGCGAGATAATATTATAAGATTTTGATTTCTGAAAAGGTCATCTGTTTTTATTTTTTTGAAATATTATAAACTGCATAATTATGTAAGGTTAGAGTGACAGACCAAAGATTAAATTATTTTTTTCGATTTACTTAAAAAAAGTACTGCGATAAAAATAATTGTCTCGACAAAATTATAAATAACAACAAAATAATTTTTTAACTCCTTTAAATTTCTATATAAATTATTATTGCAGTACCTATTATATATCTTTTATGTATTTTAGAACAAATTTGGATTATTTTTATAAAATTCTTTGTATGTATAAATATTAGGTAAAACAATTTCTATTTTACTTACAAAATATTACAATATGCATATTATGAGACAATTCTCGTGAGATGCCCTCCGTGTATTATAATATGTATAATATATATATATATATTTATATAATATAAAATAAAAATAAAAATAAAAAACAAAAAAAACACTCCTACATTGGGTTTCTAAATGTTATAATAATATGTATAAGACGCATAATATATATACAGTGTGTGTGTGTGTGTGTGTGTGTTCGTGTTTGTTTGTAATTGGAGAAAATATGATTACCTAATATAATGTTATGATATTAAAAATAATTATGTCACAATATGTTAAAGATTACTTATACGATTGTATAAATATTGTAATTGAAATTATTTAATTTATAATATGAATATTTCTACGACGACCACTCAGTAGTCTGTATAAAATACATAGTTTACTTATGGTAAACCTATTAATTTACCAATCTAAAGGGTGAATTTTAGGAAGATTCTACGTTTTTAAAACATAATCATAATATTTTGATGTAAAATTATTATTATCAAACTTTATTGATATACCTCTCGAGTATACTCGTATGTCCTTAACATTATATTATATTAATATATACTATATATACATATCGTATATAATATGTAATATATACATTAACAACGACTAAATTAATATTTCAATATAAAAGGTATAATATCTTTTATATTATCTTTTCTTCAAAATGGCGTTAAATGACATATTCCGTATCATCGTGTTTACGGCGTATTATTTTTGTATTTACTACTATATTATAATATTATTAATTATTATATATTCAAAACAAACGGAAAAAAATAATTACTATAAACGCGTGTATTCCTAAACGAGTGTAAGCATATCACACTGCTATTATATTTACAAGCAAGCAGCCTGGGTATATAATATATATATATGTGTGTGTGTGTGTGTGTGTGTGTGTGTATGTGTGTGGGTTAGTGTATATAACAATTGTTATTTATAATATGTACACGAATAAAATATAACAAAACAATATTGAGTGTTATTTTCTTATCGGGTTGGTTCATCGTTATGAATTTAACTAAATAATATTACATTAAAAAAACATTTGTTATTTTCACGTTTCTCAGTGAGTTCGTTCTTAAGTAATATTATATTATATTATTGAAAATGTATTTTATTTAACATATTATTACGTTTAAGATAAAAATAAATAAATAAGTGGATAAATTGTGTAAATAATATTGTGAGAAGAAAACGATTTTAATACTATAATTACAGGTATAATATACTACATAATAGCTCTGGCGCGTGTATAATAAATATATATAGGTACTGTATTTTATCATTCAAACACATATTATAGAAAATCGTTTATTATGATATAAATTTATAATATATATATATTTAACTTAATATTGTTATTTGTTATATTAAAAATGTACTGTTAAAAGTTTTATTGTTTTTAGAATTGTTTAAGTGAAGATGTTTGATGTTTTAGATTTTATTTGAAAATATAACATTATCGTTTAACTGGTTACATATTATTTACGTTATGTCGTTATAACTTATAACGCATAATAATAGGTACGTATTTTATATACCTACCTAATATTAAAAGTATTACCACATATAAATGTTATAATTCGTTTAAACCGTGCGATACGTTTATAAACATAATATAATAGTAATTACTAATATTAGTATCTGCGTGTATAGATTTTGTCGTAATCTATATTTTATTGAATTTGATCCATGTCTACTTACCCCTGACATCATCGTCTTCTAGTGTTGTATTGCTCTCCGTCGATTCTTTTACTTGAGAACCGTCTCCTTTTTTGTTAGTTACAATACTGCGACCTGACAAACAACGAAAAGCATTACAGTAGGTATGTTGTTAACGATTATTTATTTTTTATGTATTTTTTTTTTCTAACACCAATATTAATTTATAAAGTAGAAATATTATTGAAAATTTTAAACATCTAATAGAATAAAAACAACGATAATATTGTTAAAACATAATTAAGCTATGTACCTATTATATTGTATTCAAAATTAAAATACGTATATAAATATGTTTTTCATTACACAATCGAGCTGAAAACCATCGATCGTATGACTTACATGATGTCTACGTATAGACGTGCGTTGTGCACAATTATTTTAAATAGGAAATCAACTTTTTATCATTTTTTTTTCACTACATTTTTCGCTTTTCCGAAATTTAGTAAGTAATAATTTTTAATGATGTCCAATCTCGAGCTGAAAGGAGTATATGGAGATACACTCTAATGAGGTTTTAGACGAAGTGAAACTTTGAAAATATACCTCTATTAACTATCTACAAATTACACTAATTTAAATAACTAATAGTAAAATATTAAGTTATAAATTAGTTAACATTTAATTATTTTCTGTGTTACCTAATTTTTATTACAGGATACACAAGTGAAATATTTAAATCGATTTATTTCAAAGTAAAAGTTTTTTTTTTTTTATTTCTTTATTATAGCTTTATATCTGAGAAATTATAGCAAAAAACGAAAAGTTAAAATGTTCAATATAATAACACATATTAATATATTATTTAAAATAATTTGGATATAAGAAGATAAAATTACAAAATATTGCAATTTTGGTTTTCAACTCAATATTTGTGGTATTATTAATTATAATTGTAACTATTTATTTCAAAATACAATAAACTAGATAAATATAAATATTTAAAAATACAATTTATTCTAATAGATGTTAATGAAAGAAAATAATTTGATAATTTAATAATAATAAAACACGTGTAAAATATCATTAATTATTATTTTAGTTCAAATATTTTAAAAAAAAAACAAAAATAGTAAGTTGCAAATAAATTGTTAATTAGCTTTTATAAAACTTGCTAAGAAAATAATTGGAAACGTATAGTGCAAATATATAATTAGAAAAAACAATTTGCTATAAAAATGTAAAAATGTAAAAAGATAAAGACAAAAAAAAAAAACAAAAACAAAAACAAAAAACAAAATATAAATACACAATTTTCATATAAAATGAGATAAAATTGAATTTTGCGTAACGTTTCGTTAGCATTATATTATTTTAAGTAAGTGTTTGATAATTATTATGAAAATATATATTGGTTAAGTACAATTTAATTACGTTCGATTGCATAGTTTTATTGATAACGACTTTAAATTATTTAAAAAATAAAAACGTTTAAATAATAATGTTTAAATAAAATACAAAATATATAGACTGTATATAATATATACATTGTATTTATTGTATGTATGTATAATGTATATGCATTATCGCATGCTTTGAATTTTAATCATAACAATAAGCCAAAGTGCATATATAATTTTTTTTATTTTCAAACTAACTCAATATAATATATACAATAATCATAATTCATTCATAAAATATTCTATTCCATTGTAACGATTTTACACAATGATGGACACTGATTGTTTTGAATATAAATAGTAAAAATAATTCGTGCTTTATTTATTCAATTAAAGTATATATTAAGCTATCAAGCTAAATATTATAATTTTAAACATGCGTTGTTTTAATAATACATAAATACTATATTATGTAGATGGAAATGCTTAACGAGTAGAATTAATGAAAATGATTCCGTAAGGAATATTTAATAAAAACCGTTCCCATTTACAACGACGACCCAAAGGCGCGTTATATAAAAATTAGTCAAAAAATATAAAAAAATTAACAATATTAATAGTACGCAACGTATATGTTATAGTAAAAAAAAACATATAGTCGTTATGATTATTATCTATGTATTGAATAATATAAATATTACGATTAGCAAAACGTTCAAAATAATAATAATAATAAGACTTGTAATGCCAAAACAACGACGTCCACAATATAAAAAAATATTAAATTTAATATTATTTTGAAAAAAAATTAATTAATAAAATATAATATAACAATAAAAAATATTTGTTATAGTTATACAGTCTTACCACTTCCTGTTCCGGAAAATTTTATGGTAGATTTTGAAGAAGGTAGGTATAGAAGTGTGGTGCATTTATAGAATATTCGCGAAGAATACGGGGAAGAGTGAACGAAAACAAATATAAAATCACAAAAAACAAAATAAATGATGAAAGGTAAACAAAAATAATTTACAGGTATATATATATATATATATATATAATAATTATAATAATTATATTAATTTCATAAATATAAAAATATATTTTTATAAATTAATTATTATATTATCATAATTATATATATATATATACTTTATATATTCATTAAATTGTTAACATATACAATTACTTATAGGTTAGCTAAGGTATTATATATATATATATATATATATATATATATATAATGATAATTTAATATGTTTATATTTCAAAGTCGAGTAAGCGCCTCGTATAGAACCTCAGTCTTTAATGATTTCGTTAAAAAAAAAAAAAACAATATGGAATAATAATAAATTTATATGAATATGTGATAGGTACATAAAATTAAAAAACGAAGTTTTTGACTTTTGTCCATCTAACTGTTTAAAACTAACTACAGTCGAATTTTATATTTTTTATCGAGGAAAATATATTATCTATGTGTAATATTTCAATTTTTCAATAAATTTAATAAGATATATAACAAATAATGTTCAGTCAGGGGCGTACACAAGAGGGGATTTCAGGTCTACTGGTCTACACCATTCTCCCCTGGCCATTGAAATTATACCTATACCTAATATAAAAATTAACATTTATTTTTAACACAGAAGATTTTTTAAATTTTATAAGTAATATTTAAATTTAATAATAATATATTTGATATAATTTTTAACAGAATTGGATATTTCTGCAAGAAGACGTTTCGACACTAGCCATTTCGGCGCCGGTGTCGCTAATATAATAAAAAATATATATTATTTACAATAAATATTACTTTATTTTATTTTAATGACTATTATTAAATTATTTTATGTAATAGTTACATATTAAAAATATGCTTCATTATTTGATAATCCAAAATAAAAATATTACACAGTTGATTTACCATAATTATATTCTAATTACACTACGATGTAATCCAAATAACACTGACATCGGGCTGATTGGTTGATAGTATACGAGTAGATACACTTTTATTGCTATATTTTAAATTTGCGATGCCAGCGACGAAACTTCTTCGCAATGAAACGACCGCGCCGAAATGTCCTAGATACAATATTTGAACCTCCTCTAATAAAATTCCTAGGTACACCCCTGGTTTCAGTTTGTTTTGGGTCTAATCAACACGTGACGCCAATAACGATTTCAATAAAATTATTATCATTAGAACTGCAGTTAGGTTTTAAGTACATCATATTTAATTATTTATTAAATCAATAACAGTGAAATTCACATTGTAACAAAACAGAATAAGATTATAAATCAATTCCTTAAAGGCGTAAAGGCGTAAAGCAAATAACCAATGGTTGCATGGAAATTTCGAAGAAATTGAGTACTTGTTGAACAAAAAGTTTACCAGACTGTGGAAGGAATATCTAAAAGAGCTATATGAAGGAGAAGAGATATTGACGAATGGAATTATTTAGAACATGAGAAGGAAGTTAATCCTGATTCAAAAAATCTTCCCTGATAAGAATTGAATTTGATTTTAACTGATCACATTAACAGACATATAAGCAAGTGGTATAGATGATAATATACTCGCAGAAATATTAAAGAATTTTAACGTATAAGTTTTAACAAATCACTATTATTTAATATCATTGATGAATGATACAAATCAGGGAAGTTACTAAATTATTTTATTTTAGGCAAGTCAATAATAATACTGAAAAAAGGAAACTCAACTAAATTCACTAATTATAGGCAATTACAATTTTATCATACGCTTCAAAAATATTTCTTACCATCATTAAAAATAGGCTAAAAAAGAAATTAGAAGAACAGCTTGAAGAAGATCTATTGGGATTCAGGAGTGAAAGAGAAACTCGAGAAGCGATATTGGCTTTGAGAATAATATTAGAAAGAAGGCTAGATGTTAAATATAAAGGATAAATGTTATATAATATTGGAAGGTCAATATAATATATAACATTTATAGATTTAGAAATAGCTTTTGACAAATTAGATTGGTTATTACTGTTTAGTGCACTAAAAAGAAGAGGAATCGATTGGAACGACAGAAGGAATATTCTGAGATTATACAAGGATCAAGCGACAAGCAACACGGATAAACATAAATAGAACCACAAAAGAAGCTAAGGTATGAAAATGTGTGAGACAAGGCTGTCCGTTGTTGATTTCTTTGTTTAATCTATTCATAGAAGGACCATCGAGGAAATCTAAAGGACGTCAAAGAACACTACACTTCCAAGACCTCAAACATGTCATAGATATCACATCTATTCAAAATTGAGTAACATGACCAATAAAAGAGAATTATGGCTATTAAAACAAGGCAAAGCCTTTAGATGTTGATGTTGAAACATATAATAGCATTACAGACGTACCTAATTAGATAGCAATAAAATTAAATTCTTCGATTATCAATTATGGTATAATTGACTTGCATAATGTTATACTATTATTATGTTGTATTATGAATGTTGTACGTATATTTACATTATTACGCACTTCAGAGACATATAATTATTACAAGGCGACGTAGATATTTATGAAAAACTGTTTATTTCTTCAGTCGAAGCCGTCAGTTTGTAGTATTTATGGAGTAGGTATAATGGTATACATACTTCATTTAGTTAGTATTATATAGTATTAATACGTTATATATTATTTTATTACAATATTGTTTTCATTCAATATACCTGTATGCGCCATTATTCTCGCCAGCCGAATTTTATAACTTAATTTGGAAAAAATAATATTACAATTAAAATATCATAAAGTTTACAAAACGCGTCCAAGGAGTGTTGAATTTTTTTATCCCTTAAATAATCATCAAAACCAGCTACTGCATGCAGCTACGTGTTTAAGGTAAGGAGTACAAATGTATACATAACTATAACATTACCTATATTTATATATAATATAGGCAGTGTTCCTGACATAAATTCATACATATTACAAATTAGATCATACGACATTATATAAGGGTATATTATTATGCACGTTTCATCGTATAAATAATACTATCTTATGCAAATAGTTATATTCGTATATCGTATGTATATACTTTGTAATTAAACTTAAATCAAAAATCAATTGATTGTTAACAGAGTAGGTGTATAACTTGATTTGTTCGATTTTCTCATTGTGTAAAATGAATGTCTGAATAGCTGTTCAAAGTTAATTTACATAATCCTCTGGTATAATTAATGCATATATGTATGCGTTGGGTTATGAATTTATGATTATTAATACACAAATAATTTGATTTAAATTCATGAGAATCTGAGAGGAAAAATGTTCTTTTATACAATAATTTTTAAGATTAAAAACGTGAATTTTTTCAATAAGTCACGTCGGATAATAATGTTCTATTTCAATTCAATGACGCTTAATTTATTTTTTTTGTTAAAATGCTGTTAAAATATGCCTTTGAGTGATTTTGATACTTGTACACTTCTAGTAGTAAATACCTATTTATTATTATAAATTATCTATCTTAGGTAGATTACATTTAATGTAGTTTACACTATATTCGTACACAGTATGTAGTAATTTAATGGAATTATAGTGAGTGATAGAAATACAAGTATTTGATCTCAGAATGAAAATACTAGTATATTTACAATAATTTTCATACTCTTGGATTAGTTATATATATATGTATTATAATATATACCTACTATAAGTGATATGTTAGAAAAAAATATTATATTATTATAAGAGTGCACCTGTGAACTGCTAAATTTGTAGGATAAAAATATATAATAATAAATATATTATATAAATAGAGTTTAATACCTTTTAGTAGATAAGCGTAAAAATAACGAATCAAGACTAGAAGATAATATACAATAGGTAATATTATTCGTTGTAGGTACTACTTTAAAATTAGTCACAAATTTTCTATGACGAGTAGTACTATAACTGAATAAATTACCTGAAAGAGAATTATTATTTTATAATGGAATAAAAATTTTAATGAAATTTTCTACAGAACAAAATATTATAAAGTATTTATTTAATTTAATGTGATAATGATATTAATGAACATTAATAATTGTATATGGCTTTGGCATACTAAAATCAAAGAATAACATGTAGACAATTGTAGTGTAGGTATACCTATTAATATATACCTACCATAACAAATTAATGGTAACCGATGTGTAACGTACTTATAGGCATTTAACAATTTAATTTTTTAATTAATATTTTAATATTTAATCCTAAAATTCATACTTATATATTATACATAATGATACCTACATATATTTATCCTGTATGAGTTATTTTTGGAAAAACGTAAAACAAAAATAATAAACCCTTAAAATAAATTTATGTTTCTGCCGTTTGGGGTGGGTTGGGGTAGGGGTAAAAACACCAATAAATAAGCCAATAATATATATAATATATACAGCGTTGTATCCGTTATTAATAAACACCTAAATATTGTGTTTTCAAACCGACATTTCTTTTAAAAAAAAATTATATACACATAATATTTTATTATTCTGAGTAGGTATCTAATATTAAAACAAAAACAAAATAATAATACGAGTAATAAAAACAATAATATTCTAAATATTACAAAATTATAAAAATAAAAAACCACGTCTTCACCTAATATATGTGTATGTAGTAATAATAACATGTCATTCACGCATATAAATATATTAATATTCGTCTGAGGTTCCCGTTGAGACACTTACCGTGTACATCATACTTACTGGAGAAGTTCCTCGTCGCCAACATTGTCGTTAAAATGGCACCCTGTCGATACAAATACGAAATCGTCGTGTTCAGTCAAAATCTGAATATACTACATACAAATCGTTTAAGTCTGATACTGTTTTATATTTACTTTTAATTTTCGTCTAGCGTTGAATTTCTTCAAGCAGTCGACCGTCTCTTGTCTGTGCACGGCCGAAGCGACTTTCTCACGATACTGAAACACAACAGGCCATTAGAATTACATTATATACGCAAACGTAATATATACAAAGTGATCGAAATGTACGCATTTCGTTAACGTTTGCATGCTAAACGTTCATAAAAAAAAATCCGAAAATTGGAACGCAAAATATTATGATAATATATTATACATGTATTTTAATGTAGGTACACGTGAGACACACGACGAATGAAAAAGGTAGGATTACGGGTAACTTATGATGGTTAGGACCGAGGAGTGGGTCGTGAGGGTGTGTGTTTACGACAAATTTATCGTACACGCAATAATAAAATATGAAAACGACCGCATGGTACCGCAACCGCATTAGAAAACCGTTATGCGTTTTTCGAATGTTGATTATCGAAAGTTTGATATGAACGGTTATTATTATTAATATTATTACGAGTATAACATGGTATAAAACAATAACGCGAATGGGTTTTAGGAAGTTGGTTGACAACGATGACGGGTTAAATGGCTAATAGATAAAAAAACGACCGAAACGCGAATGACAAAATATAATATAGGTACCTCCTACACAATATACAGGATTACAGGCCGATCAAAATTTCATATTTCAAGCGGCGGGAATCATATATATATACCTTTTTAATATAATTTTAAAAATTCGGTTCTGATTACACTGTATAATGCATTTTGGAAAAGTAAGTATTGTTATTATTATAATTCGATTGAACTATAATTTTATTAAGGGCGAAAAAGCGATTTCATAATTTAATCTTATTATAATATTCATAATCTGTGTCCGACATATTAAAAATATTATTTTACGTGTGTATTAAAATTATATACGTTATAGTTTTGGAAAAATCATAATATGTTTAATGTTCAATGGAAAATGTATAAAATATTTTTGAGTTCATACGGAGTTAAAATATCCATAATATACTTAAACACTTAGAAAATGTATTATTTCGATTAAAATATTAAAATATGATATTAGTTATAAACATAATATTATGATAATTTACACATATTTTTAAATAAATATAATTATATTACTATATTAGTAATATATTATAAAAAATCGCGTAATTTCTATAAGAATTATCGAATTATTTTTATTTTTCATTTTCATATACCTACCAGTTACACAAAACAAATTTTTTTTCTGAAGGAAAATCATTTTTGTATTGTATGAATTAAAATTTTTTTTTCTTCGATATTATACATATAATGAATATTTTTACCGAATGCCACGTTTGATAATACTATGTAATATTAATATAACATGTTAGGTATTATGTGATGATTGGATATAAGGTATATATAGTTATTGACATTGTATTTGACTTAATATTATTATAATTCGCGGGGTAATAAAAAATAATTCATTCGAAATGATTAGTGAAGTAAAATTTGGGCAGGAGTAATACTACTCACGATTCGGTCGTCTCCTGTACCTCAATAGGTTTATTCTCGGTTTGATTACCTCCTTTTGGGTATACACGATCATCAATTTATAAAAATATATATATAAAGCCATTTTTTAAGTAAATGGCTAGAAAAGAAAGAAAGGACATTCAAATATACTCACGCATATCCACGGGTGTTTGAGTGCGTCAGATGCTGTGACCCGTTTGGCAGGGTTCACAGTCAACATTTGATTAATTAAGTTTTTTGCGTCCGGTGTAACCGTATCCCACTCGGGCGAGGGATACTATCAAACCATAGAAAAACAAATAAATTGAAAATTGTTAAATGAGAAAGTTAAAAACTATACGTTTATTCTTGAACAACATAAAAATAATTGGTATATCCTACGTTTTAAAAGCTAAATATAATGAAACATAAACTTAACAAATTAAATAAACGTACTGCTATCGATACGTTATTATACACGTTGTTTTTTAATGTATACGTATTGGTGATGTATTTTCTTCAAATAGTTTTAACAATTGTACTCGTATAACAAAATAGATGTATATAATCATATATTCGTTTTAAAATGAAAATTTAATATTTTCTGTAAACAAAATACAACATGTTGTATAACTATTACTTGTTAGTCATTATATTATTAATATGTTTTGTATTTTCAGATTTCCTCTAAAAAAAAATTCATATACGAGTAGAAATCTATTATATGTTCATTGTTCGTACTTACGTATCGATTTTTTTTTTTATTATTGTAATAATATTTTTAAAATTTTACCAAGTAAGATATATTTTTAGGAAGATGTAATTTTAAATTAAAACTTTTTATTGAAGTGAAGATTAAATTATAACCATTAATCATTATTAATTTATACAACTAAATAATATTTCAAGATTATTAAACATATTATAACGACCGGAATATGTTAAAACACATTTCCATAATAATTGTACTTCTCCTATTTAGAAGAAAAAATAAGATAAAGGATAGTTATAAATTAGAATAAATCAAATAGGAAATGTAAAATTATTAGTTTTAAATATTTCTTTAGTCACAAATATTATTTTTATATCTTTCCAGTTGTCTTCGTTTTTATTTGACGCAAATATATAATGCATATAGTATACACCACATTCTTATTCTCATACGTAATAAATCTTTCAATCTGTATATGACTACTATTCCACCTAGCTCCTAATTTAGCACCTAGTCTAACTACTTTTTTCTTTGAATTTATACGGTTTTTTATTCTTCGGCATTCTTGGTTTTTTTGTACTTACGTCCAAACTATCTTGTCTTAAATTTTCTCTTATTTTTTTCATCTTATAAACGAATTACCCCGAACTATAGTCTATAGATAGGAGAAGTTTATATTTTATACTCACATCGTATGCGCCAGCTTTAATTTGGGCGTATAATCTGTGTTGATCTTCGTCCCAGAACGGTGGGTATCCAACCAACAGTATGTAAAGTATGACGCCTAAACGAAAAATTGCAATTATATTTTATTTGAACGATATTATGCGCATATTTGGAAATTATTATGGCCAAGAAATCAACGAACCGCAAGCCCATATGTCAACGGGTTTTCCGTAAGGCTCTTTCTTCAGTACTTCGGGGGACAGGTAACCCGGTGTGCCGGCAAATCCTGAAAACGATGCACACAATAAAACGTGGTAATAAAACAATCTAGGAACGTTGTCGTTCCGTCGGAGGATTTCAACTTGCCAAACCATGCTTGTTGGTCGCCCTGCACTTCGATGGCCAATCCGAAATCGGCTAGCTTGACAGCAGCGCCTTTCACTTTGCTGGCCAATAGCAAATTTTCCGGCTAGAACAGACACATAATTTATTATTTTTTAAACCATTATTTTATAATAATAATAATATATACAGATATATTTTTATAATAAGAAAATCTAAAGATAATTCAATTACTTAGATGAGTCAAATATATTTAGAAATTAATATTTACAACTCTTTACTATATATTTCATGATAATAATAAGTATCCACCGATTGATAAAATAATATTTTTTGACAGCATACAGTAGCACAATTCGTCAACTTTGCATACTATATATAATAAATTTATAAATTTGTGTAATTTATTAATTATAATTTAAATTATATATTATAATTATATATATATATATATATATATATATATATATATTAATATTTTAAATAATATAAACTATATATACTTTTATTTAAACTAAACTATATACCTACGGATATTGTTACCTCGATATATTTTTTCTTCGTATATATCTTATAATGTATATGTAGGTTAAATGATATTTATAGAGGTTCGCGTTTATTTTGGTTTTTGTTTATTATCAGCTGCAATGAGGTGTGCCAACAGTGATGAATAAGTGATAATAAAATGTCTAATAAACAAATATGTTATAAAAATCACTTTCGCACATTATCGTTACGCGCATTTTAATTATTATCATTGGGATTTAGATTTTACACTAAAGGTTACTACGTAAACGACGTAACTAATTTTCCAAAGACCACCACAAACCATAATACGTCTCTCATACTCATAGGCGTTTTCAAAAACATTCTTAAAACATAATAATTTTAGATTTTGAGCGAAGTGAAAAATGTATTGATTTTACAATGATGTGTCTTTTTTTTTTATATTTTTATGTATGAAGTACTTTTTCAACCCAAAATAATTCTCCGATTTTCACGAACACATTGTTTTCGATTAGATATAGTTGCTAGTTGGTACTTAATTTAGGTAATTTTTCGAATTTCTCAAAAATAACCCTATGAGATAAGAAAAATGACCAAAAAATGATGAAAAAACAGTATTTTTCACGAAAACTGAAATACAAATTCAATTTCAATATTTCACGATAACTCAGGCAATTTTGAACTTGAGACTTGAAAATTTATTAGGTGTTTACATAGATAATATTATATATATATATGATGACATTTTGGAATTGTTACGTTCATTTTTTTACAAAATATAAAACTTTGAATATTTCTTAAAATTCACTTTTTTATTTTTATAATGTTTGATAAAATTGGAAAATTTGAGTTTTAAGGTCTGCAAATTTTACTGAATTACACTCACATATTACTTAACATGATACCTAAATATTAGAAAAATCCAAATCTGAATTTAAATAATGGCTGTTTAAAGTTGAAATTTGAGTACAATTAATATTTAAAGTATTTATATGTATTTTTCTTATAATATTTCAATATTTTACAATAATGTATAAAATTGACAAAAATTTTTTGAAAATGTTATTGAAGATCAAATATTTTACTTAACTTAGTTCCAATTAATTGTGAATCGCATATACGATTTTTTTTTTTTTTTTTAGCTGTTTAAAGTATAAAAAGTAAGGAAAAGGATACAGGTGTAATGAGGATAAGTGTTGAATTTTGATTACAATTTGAATTGAATGCAATGATAAATCATTATATTCGAAAAACGATTCTAAGCAAAGTACTGTCAGATTTGGGTATTTAGATGATTCATTTAAGGGTTTTATGATAAATTATTTATGTTGAACGTAGAGATTGATATAAATGTAAAAATTGTAATCAATATATATATTATCTGATGAACTTTGCTCGGAATTGTATTTCCGAATGTAAAGATTTATTGCATTCAAATTTTAATCGTAATTCAGCACTATCCTTTTTATACCTGTATTCCTTCCACACCTGTATCCTTTTCCTTGATTTTTTTATTTTCGTATTACCTAATTATTGCAATAATATGATGATTAGCCTTAATTAATATAATATTGAAAATCAGAATATTCATAATTGATCTAAAGTTGAAATGCTATACAAATGTGAAATCGATCAAATAATTGTTAGATTGATTATTGATATACGTAGGTATTACAACAGTATGTAGATTAACTACTGAACGTGGTTAATGTTATGATAAAAACATTATAATAGATTCAATAATATTTTTAATTACGATTAATCAATACATGTTATAATTGTGCACTATGATTATAATTTATAATAATATTTTGCATTAATACATTATATATTTATTTTATCATGAAACCCAAAAAACAAAAAAGGGATCTAAAGGGATAAAGTAGTTTGAAATGTTTGTTCTAGATTTATTATGATATAATAATAAAAATAATATTGTTTCCAAACAACAATAAAATTGAAAACAAAATAGAATATTTACGAGCTTTTTAAAGCACGTGATGAAACTATCTGGTCACGCGACTTTTGAAAATATTATAAATAAATAATATATTATATATTTTTATTTTTATTTTCAATAACTACTGTCAGAAAATATAATTCATTTACAGCTAATCAATAAGACAGTATAGATATAAAAAATAATATAATATTATAATACTATTGAATAATAATTGTTTAAATTACGAGTATATATAATTTATATTATGTGATATTTATAAATTTTTCTTTGTTTAGAAAAATATTATATTTAAATAATTAAAATTGTTAATTGTTTATAATTTGAAATTACTGATATAATTTGATTTTTTTTTATACAAATACAATAGATACAATTTTCTATTAAGAATTTTTTGGAAATCTCGTGAAAAATATTTATTTTTTTGTTTTTCATTATTATACACATAACACACATCAAACGGCAAAGCTCAATATTTTCATTATTTCTGATAGAAATAAAATCGTACAAATTAATACCATGGCATTATAAAATATTCAGAATCGCGTGTTTAAATATATTAAGAAAGTCTCTATAAATTCGTTTTAATATTATATTTGTAGTTTATATATTATTTAATTTATGTATTTAATAACTACAAGGCAATATTTGTATTGCTTATACCTACTATACAGTAATTTAATATAGAATTAAATGCATAATTCACTATTATAATATATAAATATTGTAGAATGAAATTAGTCGTAGAATTTATAACTTCAATGATAACTGATATAATTATATAGTTAATATCAGTTATATATAATTTTCAAAAAATAATAATGAAAAAGAGCGATGAAACAATAATGAATAAAGTTATTCAAGTTTAGACATTTTGTATTTGATTTTCGTCAATAGCGATCGTTACGTTTACTTTTTGTTTTTAATTGCAGGGATTTGACACGAGATGTTTGTTTTATTGATGTTAAAATTATCGTGCAAATTTTTTTTGTTTATATTACGTATGTGAGAGCTAAAAAAAAAAATTCTAAACAAGACATGTGCACATGTCCAATGTGCAAATATAAAATTAAATAAAACCGTATCATTTGCTGTGCTAAACGTTATTGATTAGCACACGAATACATGACATTATTATTGTTTTTTATTGTTCCATAATATTTTTATAAAATGGTTGGATTGTTAAACAAGTTTTTCTTTTCACGAAGACAATTTTATATTGTTGTAAAGTCAAAACGAACAAGTCATATTTTATTATATTAACGTATACATAACATTATATCATATTTTTTCAGAAAGTGTATTGTGATATATAAAATTAACTACGTATTTAAACTAAAAGAAAAAAATATATAATCTAACATTAACGAGATGTACACACATTCAATATTATGTATTTGTAAATTAGTTAAGTATATATAGAAGACGAAAATTATTTGAAGAAATGAAGGATTTCATGGAGTGGCAGAGATATATAAAGTTTAACGAGTAATACATAAGCTTGGATTTCGTGAAATATGGGCAACAGCACTTTAAGTTTATGGACAGAATATATAGTAAGTAGTCCAATGTTCTTTTAGATTTAGAGGATCACGTTCTTGAAAGGAAACAAAAGTCTATTAATAATATAACACATTTTTCACTGCGCAATTCACGGTCGAAATGAAACGAAATTTATTTTTATTGTTTTAGCATTAAAATCATTGAATTTTTCGAAAATGAATTTTATAATATAAATCATTATTAATTTAAAGTGTAAAATTTTATATACTCCGATTGTACAATTTAGGTTGGGTTAGTTATCATAATTCATAATGTTATCATTGTAATTTGTAGTAATATATAATAAAATGAGATACTTTTGTATAAGCATTAATTTTTAATTGTGAATAAAATATTATCATTACATTTATTAAATTAGAATATTTTTAATATTCTATACCGATCAATCAATCAATGTGTTTTGTAATATAATTTTACACGATGAAATAAAATTACAATTTTGGTTTCTAAGTTGGCTATTTTCCCAATTCTGTATAAACAAAAATTGAGAAAATACATATAATCGTACGAAAACTCGCTATTAATAGGATATCTTGTTATAATATACGTTATTTTTCTGCTCGTGTTCAACTATATTCATGTTTCAAAATTTTAATAACCCTTTGATTACTTTTTTCTTCTTTCCATAAAATCTAGCTGTTCCTCATGAAAGTGAACCGTCCCTTATCCTTTATAATATCAATATTTCAAACATCCCTAGCTATAACTAATCTCACAATATTAGAAATTTACCCAGAGGATACAAATATAGTGACACCTAAATAAATCTCATATTGGACTAGAAAATGGAAAATTAAATTAAATGAAAGTACAGGTTATTTTCACTTTTAATAGAAATTAGATACCCATACCAATTTTTACCTAAGTACAAGTACAAAATAAATGTAGTTTATTTTAATTAAAGAAATTAAATTTCTATTTCAATATATTTTTTTATAGATTTCACAAAATAGATAATTGAAGAATGACATTCACAAATGTAATAATATACATTATAACAAAGTATAGTTCTAAAGCTCAAATGATATAAAATATAATACGCCTAACGGAGTAGTGAAATATTATAATATTTTTAACATAATATTATGTAAAATCATTGGTTGTGCCATATTGTGCCAAATTTCTAGGAAAAAATAATATGCACAACGACAATGCACATAATAAACATAAATGTCCATTGTATAAAACTACAAACTATAAATAATAATAATTGTTTTTATATAATTATATTATATGTTTCTTAACAATCTTTATTACCTATGAATAGAAGGCGATAAATATAAAATATTAATCTATCATACGACTTAATTTTTTTTTATTGTACACTAAATAATATATAAATTTGTACCAATTTCAAGAAATGTTTATTATTTTTTGAAGTAGAGGCCCCAATATAAAATTTTTCACGTGGACCCTATTATGTTATCAAATTGTGCCATTGGCCCAGTGTCTTGAAACTTGGTTTCTACCATCATAATATTATAGTTCGGAATATTATTACTTTTTTTTATAATAAAGAAACTATAATTAATATTTTCTACAAATAAATTATTTACTATTGATATTATACTATATTACTATAGTTTATATTAAATAAATTGTATTTGTTATATAAGAACAAATTAATGTACGATTATAATTATAGACATGAAATTAATATTATGAATTTGATTAAAGTTTAATTTTCATTTACAAATCATTTTATAAAAACGTTTTTATTATTTCATTCATCATTTAGAGAAATATAGAATACAATGAGAATTTCAACAAGTTTGTGTTTAATAAAAGTATAGACATTTTTAATTAAAGCAAGCGGCGATTGTCGAAAATAATGAGCGATTATTTTTGTATATATTAGTAGGTGTATGAACAAATGTAATGGGTAATTATATTTATATTTATTTTGTTCTTTTAATACAACGGAACATCCTTTTCCTTTGTTCTAAACCCTTTCAAATATACTTTTGAAACAATAATAAACAAATATTTTACCTTGGTATAATTGTACAAACACTTCAGTATTTGATAAATACCTATGGCCATTGATTTTAGAGTAGGCTATTTTATCTAGCAAGTAGTAGTCCATTTTATAATCAATGCTATGGCCTATTTTTGTTGTTTATCTTTTAATTCCTTACGTTGCCATGTACACAAAGTATATACCTATTAATATTATTAATATTGAATTGTGTATAATGTTATATTTAAGTAGTTCCTAAAAGTATATGTAATGTGTAGTAGTATATATATATATATATATATATTTAGAACACAATATATATTATATAAATTATCGAACATAAAATATTGTATGTAAGTATATTGTTTTCGATCTTTCGTTATGCACCCTGTATGCGTTTGCCGATGATATGCTCGGATCATTATATACCTATTCATTATATTTTATATACCTACCTACTCATATCGTGTTTCGTGTTAACATACTTTATATTTTTCGTAAGTATTTGCTTTAAAATAGAACCTACACTCGTTATTTGTAAAATGAACGGCGTTCACCGCGATTTATGAAACTTTACGTAAAATTATATTGCATTAAAAATGTTTAAAACAATACCTAGTACGAAAGAAGATGCGAAAATTAATTAATAAATATGATATTTAACATAACCATTGACTATGATATGAAAATTTGATTACGTAATTAAAAAAATACAACTGTAAGTTTTAAAATATTGCCTACATACTCGTATAAGAAAAAACGAAGGAATAATATTTGTATATTGAACGCGGACATTTGAAATTGGAAAAATAAAAAGGTAAAACCCAGCGTATTTAGTAGACATAAACCAAGCTAGGTGTGTAATGTTTGTAATGTTTGTATACCTAAATGTCAATGGTTATATTCTTACATTATAGAGAAAAAGAGAGAAGAGTGAAAAATACAAATTTATATTATACGTTTACCGTGTCATTGTGACCGTTGAGTTCGTCGTAGGCTCGGGAGAAACTTTGGGTAAATAAAAGGATTCTATATAGACTTGTAACCTAACCTCATTGAGAAACTTATAATAATTCGGGGCTATATTGTGGTCTGTACAAAATAATACAATACCATAATATACGAGTACCTCTTATAACATAGTTTGTGGTATAATATTATACTACCTATGTTATATTATATAATAAAGAATTATGTGAATTTATTGTTACAAAAAAAAAAAAAAAAAAAAAAAGGATGAAATGTATTCGCGGTGTTATTATGCAATTTTTTCCGTAACCGTAACCGTGATTTTTATCATCGACCCCCGGCATTGGCGGTCGGATTACGAAAGAACGGTCGGAAAACTTCTACCCGGACGAAGTCTTCCGGTTCCGTTTCGCAGAGAAACGAACCATATAACAAATAACAATGAGCGAGAATAGCGAGAGGACGAAAGAGTATAATATTCCTTATATAAATAATGAAGTGGATAGAAAAAGAAATCTCACTTTTAAATCCCTGTGCACTACTCCGTTTGTGTGGCAGTGGTTTACGCTTTCCAGGATCTGCTGGATGCAATGTGACGCGTCGGCTTCGCTGTAGAATTCTCTGGCTACGATGTCTTCGAACAGCTCGCCGCCCGTCACGCTAGAAATAAATAAAATATTCATTTATACAATAATTATAAATGACTATATACAATCGTATAATATAATATTTTGTTTGATAATACAGACGAAAACTATTTAATGATAAAATAATAATAATAATAATAATAATAATAATAATAATAATAATGTATTAGAAAGCGATTATAGATTGTAATTGTGATAATTATACCTTCGTACCTATAAAAAGTGGGAATATTATTTTTTTCTAATACATATACTTTCTGGAAGTAATATAGTTGCCAATCTTTCAAACATGGAGGAAATTACTGAATATAATATGTTTGATCACTTTGAAAAATAAAATAAAATCGAAACAGAAAACAGGAAAGATAACGGTTGTAATTTCTGTTAAATGTGAAAATACGAGAAATATGTATTATTGTATTTGTTTGAACTGAAACTTTGTAGATTTTTCGTATTCTTCGTCGTTTTACTTATACATAGTTACTTTAATAATAATATTATCATTATTTTTGTTGTTGTTGTTTTTGTTGTTATAAAGAAGATTCATTAATTATTTTGCAATTTACTTTATTTATTGCTAAAATATTTTAAATATTTTAATAAAAGATAAAACAATATGCTTAAAAAAAAAGAAATAAGATACAATCGTTAAAATGGACAAATAATGTTCGTTTCAAATGAATAGAATTGAATAAAATTCGATGTGAAATTATTTGTATTATAATATAAAATAAAGTCATATTAAAATAATTATTATTATAGTTAATTAACTAATATAATAATTGTAATTATAACTTTTTAGTTTTTAATATTTCCAAACAATATTATTAGAATTAATGCATATCTTATATATATATTTTGATATAAACGAAAGAGTTTCAAAATTGTATGATGTATATGAAGTACACATGTAATCATTCAGTAATTTTTCAAGTCTCTAAGTTTAATAATTCCTAAGTTATCGCAAAATATTTCATAATGATAATACATTTGTCAAAGTTAGAGTACTCGTCTACTATTTTACTAAAAAAAATTTGAGGGGGGGGGGGTCAAAAATTATTTCAATTATTCTCACTTATTTATTATTAATTAATAATTCAACTTTCAACATGCATACATTATTACAATATTTACATTAATACAGAAAACTAAAATTATATTATTTATTTCTAAATAATAATAATTTAATAATAAAACTATATTATAATATAATAAATTAATATTTAACAATAATTAAAAATTTCTGGGGTCCGGACCCCATGGACCCTCCCCCTAAATAAGTCACTGCATATTAATATATTATTATATTTTATTATGACAAATTTCATGAAATGTTTATTATCGATATATACCTACTCAGGCTGTATTCTGCTAATTATTAATATTGAGTTTTATATATTAATTATTATAATATAATATGTACAAAAATGTTAAATACAGTATTACATTCGTAAATGGACCATTCGAAAAATATTCTACGAGATAGGACGTCGAGTGTTGACATCTTTTTAATTTATCGAAAACATATTTTTTGTTTTTAATTCACTTAAAGTACCTAATGTGTAGTAAGTTTAAAAATGTTACCTTTACGTATAATACGTATAGGCGTTTAAAAATTAATTTGTGAAACACATTTCACGTGAAGAATCATACACGTATAGATTATAATTTATAAATAAATACGTGTTATTATAATAAATTAATACTATTCTGGTTTGAAATTTAAATTTAAAATTCAATGTCAATGTCAATCGAAAATCTTTTACTGGTTTTAATCGTGTACACGTCATGCCGTGATAATAACATACCATAATGTTGTTTATTTAATATTATTATCGTCGATTCATTATTACGAGTCCCTAACTCTTTGCCAATCTCATTTACAATACGTCTCGTGTCCATAATCTATTTCTGCATCGAATACGCGTCACGCTACTTTTATATAGGTACGACTATATTTCTATTCTGCACGTAAGAGGTGAGGGAAATAATTTTAGCTTATACGCGTGTCAACGGCAAGTTTTGTATACAAACAGCGTGTGTACACCGATCACATGTATTTATATACTTGTATTATTATAAGTGTACTTACAGATCGAACACAAGATAATGAAATAATTCCTCTTGGATGCTGTCGTGTAATCGGACTGAAACAAACGTTAAAACAATATTTAATTGTACATGAAATAATATACCCATTATAATGTATTACGAATAAATGACATAATAATTACACATTTCGAATAACGATTAGAATTATATAAAAGATTAACTGTATTATATTTGCATGGTGATTCATCGGGTATGTTTGATATATCATAGGTGACTATACGCACATATAAAATATTAAAAAAGGGGAATTCAATTTTTGACAAATAAATTGTATATATTGTGTCATATAGGATAACACTTATTTTAGTGGTATATAAAAAAAATTTAAGTATTGAAAGATGCGTGTTATATAAAATTTAAATGTTACTAAAATAAAAAATTCTAAACTAAAATCTATAACATACCTAATATAATCACCATGATAAATTTGAAACATTTTAGTAGGTATAATAAATTAAATAAATGATAATAATATTTAATAACTAGGTATTATATTAATATAATACTAATTTAAGTATTTAACAAAGCAAATTTATAATTTTGTATATACTTTAAATACGTAAATGTTTAAATGATATTCATTAAACTTTAGAGAAAGGATGTTTATATATTCTTTATAGCTATTACTGCCTCGACAGGTGTTTAAGTGCAATGTAATAACTAACAATTTATGTTAGATTTCTAGTTTTAAATTAATTATTTATATACATTGTTTTTTCGACTTCAGTAAAAATAGTATTGATTTTTATACACGTTAATACATTATAATTTTAAAAAAAACTGTTATGCTATAGAAAATAACTATTAATTAAAAATATTAAAAATTATAATATTAACATTTAAAAGTCACACACTTAATTATTTTTATTATTCATGAGATACAATAAAAATGTTCACCTTAAAAATTGATTTGTTTCGTATTTTAAACTCATTAATCGATGATATTATTAAATTTACGAATTTAATACTTTTTAATGTCTAATAAAAACTATTTTATTTTTCACTTTTATTTATTTTAGAATTTTAGACAATTAAATTTTTAAACGAATAATAATGTATAAGAACACGTTAAATTTGGACTTCAGAAAAATAAATGCAAAAACTGTATTCAAATAATAAGCAATATTGTAAACTATAATAAAATCATAGATTTTCAACAAACTAATTTTAATATACAAAATGTAAAAATATAAGAAATAAAATAAAAATGTAATGTCTATTGTCTATTAAAATGCGTGATTTCATTTAATGTAGAGAAAGAAAATTGTATAAAATACGTATAAATCACCTACCTAAGAATAGATCTACTACTGCTTTATGTTTATGGGTGTTCGTCTTAGATTCTGCAAACGGATAATATATTATTACGTATAAAATGATTAAAATATGTGTGTTTTTTTTTTAAGATACTAATTTGAATTTAACGTATAACAAAAAATAAAATCTAAGATAACTTTATTATTATTATTTATATTTATATATAATATTTTCTATATAAATATATAAATAAATTAAAATTTAGAAGTTCATAAGGTGAATATTATTATATATACCTAGAACATCATTTGTCAGTAACAGATTAATGGTTATAATAGTCCATTGTAATCATAGTCAATGGTTTTAAAATGAAAATGACCATTGTGCGTTATATTATATTTTCACAAAATATTTTTATGCTATAGAGCGTATATATTTTGTTATTATTCAAAGCGTTTATATTTAGTTTTTTTTTTTTAAGTTGTTTATCTTTTAATAAAATTTGGAGTAATCCTATTACACGTATATTTTATTATTTAGTAACATTTTTTATAACGTTTTAATGATACTTTGAAAATTATTTTTAATTCTACGACAGAACGACCGTATCGTAAATGACTCACCTATATTCGGATGCTGTAATTTTCTGCATATTCTTGCTTCCCTCTCTAATTTTTGAAAATCTGAAACATTTAAATTCATTAAACATTTAGGCATTCTAGGTATACTATTATTAATTATTATTATTATTATTATTATTATTATTATTATTATTATTATTATTATCATCATCATAAAGATTTACTTGTTAAACTTATGTTAAACAAACCAATAGAAATACTTAGTACGATAATAAATATATATAACAATATAATATATAATATGTAGTCATAATAATAAGTAAAAACTGTAATAATTGATTTAAATTCAAAATTAATAATTACAAAAATGGATTAATCATATATTCATATTATTAATGAAAGCGGCACTGGTCATAAGGTTGGTCGGATTGGATTTTATTATAAGGTACAACATTTATTATTAAACATGGTTTAAAATATAATATTTTTGTTATATTGATTACGAAAATGGTAATTAATATTTTGTTATGAAATGTTATTTACATTTTTTTAAATATTTTTAATCACGAATTCGAGTTCTTCAAATTATTCTTAGTGAATCTCTATTATGTTTTCAATAACATTATACAAAAAAGATAGCATTAAAATTTTCAGGAAAAATAGTGAATATGCATTATAAAAGGTTTTGAAGTCATTTCTGTTGACACTTTTATCCTTTGACTCCGAACCCGTTCTCAATCATTACCCTAAAAATATTCCTCGTCGTTTTAAACGTATTCCAAGACCTAATTTTTTCATATAGTTCATGTCATTGAGGTTTTGTTTGTCAATGGTAAATGGACGGTACTGACACAAATATTAACTTAATAATTATAACACATTATGTAGGTACTTATATTATATTACCTATATTTTTTTTTAAGTGTCTAAATTGACTGGTTTTAATATTTCAATATTTGCTGTTTAACTGGTTTACTAATATTGTTTTTACGTTTTTAATAGATAAAAAAAAAAATCAGATATTACATTTCTATTTGATGAATGGAACATATTGTTTATTATATTTATAGGTAATATTATTCGATAAATGGAAATAATAAATAAAACAAATTTTCAATAAAATTTTATTTGAATTGTGGAAAATGTAAAATTGTTTGTTTCTTGGGATTCACATAAAACAATTTTTAAAAGCAGTAGGATATTCTAATAAATAGTTTCTTAAATAATAAATTGAAACGTAAAACCTAAATCTTATCGTATCCCGCAGCTAATACAATTTACAATATTCCAAATGACACCGAAATCTACCGAACATTATTGTGATAATAAAATTCATTTTAATTTGTAAATTTTCTTGAGCGTTATTAAACAATATTATAAGGATGGTTAATCCATTCTAGTTTAAGATTAAATTTTTTTAGCATACCTACTAGTATATAATATTTGTTTTACAAATTTCCAATAATAATGTTAACAAAGACTTGTAATATACTAATATTTCCTTAATATTATTAACAGTATATAAGTTTATAATATAATATAAAATTTACAGTGTCTGTTTAATAAATGTATTTACCGTTTTTACCGAGTTATAATTTTTAAATTAATGAACTAAATACAATGAGTTATGGGTTATAGGATTTAATTAATTTAGGGTTTTAAACTATTTTTATATGATTGATATTCCATTACATGTTATTACGATAATGCATTTCGTGTTATATAATATTATATTGATTATACCTACTTGTTTCAGTTATAATAATTATATGAATTGTTTTTGTCTTTGCTTATTTTATGTCGTAGCGGGTATACAATATCACGCAAGACCTTAATGTAATTATTAACTTGAAAACTATATTATTATATGCATTCGAAAATCATCGCGCCTTGTCAAAGTTAAAAACATATGCCGATAAGGCCAAAAGAGAAGAGTTAAGTCAAATAATACAACTCGTTTGAATAAATAAAAATTTTAATTTTTTTAACACGCGCTTACCAGGTTAACCTGACCTACTAAGGACTCTAAGGATTACAGATTTATATTATATTATATAATATTGATTTATAAGAAAATATAATTCTACATTAATTTTACAATCCAATTAGCAATAATGTCATACGTTTAAACGATTGTCTATACGCTATACGGTTAATTAGAAATATTATATAATCTCGTCGATCATTATATGAACGTATATTCGTATATATAATATTATTATATGTATTTCTATTACTGCAATCATAATAATACGAGTACGTTACTATAAAAATCATTGGTTGTAAGGATCTATATAATGAGCTTATTATTTCAAAATTATGTGTCTAGACAACTAAGCTGCAGCTCCTTTTTCGCGTATTACTTAAACTATCGCTACAAATTATTACATTTTCTCATTATAATATAGTATAAGATAAAAAAAAAAATTCGAATTTTTGTTCAAACGGTATCGAGTTAAGATTTTGTTTGTTTTAAATATTCATAAAATTATTTTAACAATAAAACATAACACCTATATACGGGGGAAAAAAAACAATAACACGAAACGGAACGTGGGATAAGAAAATTAAAAAATATATTCATTTGATCGGAAAATGTATATTTACTCGGCTGAATCCAGGGGTGTCTGAACTTCATACGCAAACATCAAAAATGTGGTTTCAAGTCACGTACGTCAATCATGCGAAATCACACTACACATACGATTATTACAATACACCAATCATAATATTATACGTTATATGGTTCCCTTTTATTTTATATACATTATACATTTATAATAAAACAGAATAGACCAAATAGAAAATTGTATTATTTGCATAGGTTCGTATTCACATATCACATATACCGATAAAAGCGTAAGAAAAAAATCCAAAGACGCGCGAAGTTTCTTATCGAACGCGGTTCGTATATCGATACAGTGTTGTGGTCGAAGATAAATCGACATACATGAATTATTGTGAAAGCTAGTTTATAAATCTGATTACAAACTACTCGATGGAAGAACTACACGATTAAATTTAAACTAAAACTTTACAACTCAATTATATATACGATAAAAATAATATGCTGTACCGTCGACCGAATGTCTAAAATAATATAATTATTATTAACTAATATTCAAAACGGTATTTTCGAACGTTCGAGTCATTAATATTTCATCACGTCTAGTTTGATTTATTCAGAATTACTTCAGATTATCGTTTTTATATTGAGTATTCAGACGTATTGCGTCGAAACTTTAGAAAACGAACGCAAAAAAAAAAAAAGTGACTACACTGACGACTAAATAAATTAGGAGGGTTTATATTATATACGGAATACGGACATTGACGATATCCACTAGACTAAAACCACGACCGCTGTCCGAATATAAACGTGATAAGGATAACACATAAATACGCGGTTTATCTATACATAATATAATATGATATAGGTAAGTATAATATGTAAATATCCTTGCATTTCGTATAATATTATAATATATATCCAGGGACCCACTATTATTATATTGTTTTCGGGCTTAAAGCAAATCAAATTATGGATTTAATATATTATTATTATTATTTTGTGATATATTATTTTATATTATATACGTATAATGTGCCGCGGGGCATCGCGCACGTAATTCCGCACAACGTTATAATATCATATTATTATTATATTTCCATATATAATATCGTATTTGCGATATGAATTTTCGATTACACGAGTATAATAAGACAGTGCACAAGTAAGGTATACCTATATAATACATTTCCTCCCCTCGACGGCGGTGTTCGCTTATACATATAATAATATATTTCGTATTATACGCGCGCGCCTGTATACAGGATGATCATGGAAATCACGAGATAAAAATATCCGCGTCCGTTGTGTTCACGTGGATCGCCCTGTATGTTTTAATGTTAAACATATATTCCGAATAAAACCCGAGTACGATTGAGGATACGCGCGATATGGCGCGCGTCACGCGTGTACATATAATATACGTAATATCCTCGACAGTGGTAAACTACGCTGACGTGCGCGACGAGGGAACGTAGTATTATATTTTATATAATATGTATCGCGTTTCACGCATATACGCGCGTATGATATGTGACCGACTTCGTTTGATTTTTATGTGGTAAATAAATTATTATGTTTATAACGAAAGATACACCGTACACGATAAATATACATTTATATATATATATTATAATAATTCTATGGTCATATACGGACTGCGGTCAAGTCCGCAACATGAACCACGGTATAAAATACAACAATATATATATATATATTATATATATGTGTTGTATATACGCGACGCGCCAACCACGGAGTATGCGTTATGGCGAGTACACGCGCGCGCGTTTAATCAATACCGTCAGCGGTTCGGTATACGAACGTGGTTGTCAGTCGCGGGCATATAATGATATTACACAAGTATATATTTATTTTTTTCACCCCCGACATCGCATTTCGTCGAACTTTCGTATACCATTATTATTATTATTATTATTATTATTATTATTATTATTCTTATTATTATAGAACTCGACTTGATATCTCGAAAAGTTCGACGACTCACTTGCCACTTATGAGTAAGTATATTTTTATTAATATAATATTATTATATCAATAATGCGAACGAGCAATATTATATTGAAATTTTGAAGACTCTGCTCGCGGACGGAGGGAAATCCAATATTATAATGTACGTACAGAAATGTCGAATCGGCGTTATATCCACTTTTGAGTTTTGATGTTAACCCTTTAAACAATAATGACAGCGCTGAGCGATATTTTATATTATATATATATACCTATTATATGAAGTAAACCGTAGTGACCACTTGTATACAATGATGCGACCGCTATTACCGCGGTTATTGTTGACCGCGATTTCGTTATATTATAATATGATTTATGAAGGCGGCTAATATTCATCAAAACATAAAGGACATAAAGCGAAGAGACCACGTTATTTGTCAATAAAAAAAACTTGACAGAAGAAAATCTTTAGTGCAAATAAGTAATCCTGTAGATTGTCACAGCTATACTTTAATATATAAAGACGTGTAAGATAAAAAATGACAAAAAATTAAGTTACATAATAAGCGTGCGAGCGGAATATGTCGCTCCGAAATTTTTTAGCTATTAATTATTATTAAATTTTAGCATTGATAAATTTAATTTCAAAATCACATTACATTTGTACAATCTTAATCGACGGAACATTTTTCAAATAACAACTGATGCGATAATTATAACAAAATCAACTATAAAGTAAATTAAATTACGAACGGGAATTTATTTTATGCTTTCTACGAATATTATTGTGGAATCTACACACGCCTGTTGGTTAGATTCGCGGATAAATTTGAAATTTATTCTAAAATTCGTCATTATTTTATACTACGAGGTATGATTATATGGTATCTGTAGCCCGCTGTAGGTATACATACATAATATATGTCTACGAAATTTGTTATTCAACTATCATATTGAAAAATAATAAAAAAATGTTTTCATTTTTGACATAACAATATATTTTTATGTCAACTGTTGACATTATATTAATTAATTTTTTATTATCAAAAAACCAAATTTTTCTTTCGATGATATTCACGAAATTACTAAAGTCGTCACCGAAAACGAAATTTCACAATAAAAATAGGATCTCGTGAAAATTAGTTTGTATAGTATTTATACGTATAGATCCGAAGACCTTACAGAATATTATATAGTACCTATAGGTATATTATAGATAACTTTTATTACTCGAATGTATATTAGGGAATACGAATAATACCATTTAATTTTAATTTTTTTTAATTTACACAAGTGCAATCAACGTTATTACTGTATTACAAACTCAACATTGTTTATAAAATTAATATTATTAATTAAATTTATTAGGTTTGAATATTAAAAATTTAAATTTGTATAATAATATATCATAAAAGACGAAAGTGTATTATATAATTATATAGCACGTTTTAAAATATTAATATACAACCTGCTTCGTTTATACCCAATAATTAAATACAATAAAGATGAAAAATTTTCTAATTTTCTAATTAATTATAATATATACATAAATATTATTAATTTTATTATAAAATAATGATGTCGTGTTAGCATTTTCAAAAATTATTAAATATTTGCGTTGTTATTAATATTAAAACATAATGTATTCTATACGTTAGAAGATTATGGAAGATTGATGAATTAATGTTTTATAATTTAATAAGTTATAGTTTATAGATAATTATTTTATAATCATTATTATAGTATATATTATAATTTGTAGAATATAATATAAAAATACACGACGTAATTATTTGACAAGAATTTATACTGACATTATTCGAAAAAAAATCGCTAGGTTTTAAATTAAATTGACTTTACTAGCACTAATTGGATTTTCACTTAAGTCCAATTCGAAAATAATTAAATTCACCCTGTACGACGCACGTGAGTGACTTACATCGTGGCAGTGCTTTCTTATTGCTTTATCGACAACTAAATGAGATTATACATACTAAACCGATTTTTTTTTCTATAACTTCAAGTATGGAAATGATGAATGAAGGTCAAGTAAACATCTTGACTTACATTGATATTTTTTAACCCTCCATCATGTGCAACACTCGCTATTTTCATGCTTCACTCTTTCTCCTTTTAAGCTTTAGAACGGTTCACTATTCTGGTATAGATAACAATGTGATATCTTTATAAATATACACATTTATATACTCGTATATACAACATGAATACTCTTTTGAAGAAAAAACCTTTACGAAGAATTGATCCAAAATCTCATTTTAAAATCAGTTTTCAACAACACATAAGTATATGGACGTAAAAGGTATGACCATCATAATGCAACCAACTTGACACTATTTTTTCTAATTGTTTATCATTATTATTATTATAATACTATAAAAATAATTTACCTCGGGCTGATAATTTTTTCGTATTTATAATTTTTGCAGCAAATTCCAGTCCGGTGTGTTTTTGTATACATTTTCTCACTACAGAAAATGCACCTCTAAAAAAAAAAAAAAAACGAATAAAATATTAATATGAATAAATAAAATACATAAGTACATAATTTAAATTATGTTTCTTAAAAATATTACTATACCTATTACCTAATTTATAATTACGGAACAATAATGTCGCACACACAATAATTGAAAAAAAAAAATTAAGTTATAGGTACATAAATATTACAATTCTTCATATTGTACTTACTCGTAAGCACATTATAGTACCTACAATCTATCCCTTTTATTTAAAACAAATTATCGATAACTATGAGTGTGTTATAAATACTTATAATACATTTATAAAATTGAGCATACCTGTATAACTAATATTAAACAAAAACATTACACTTTTATAGATTTTTATAGAAATAATTTAATGTAATTAACTAATAATAGTACCTATAACTAATAAGTTTTTGTAAGACATTTTTGAACAAGATAATTGAATAATTATTCCGAAACGGACTATAAATTTGAAACAGTTTTTTTTATATCAAGTCAAAATTAATAACACCAAAATTATTCAATAGCACAATTCACGCGAAGACAAACAAAATGCATAAATAATGATGATATTCACAATGAAATTTTTATTTATATTTGTATAGTCACGTATTATTTCAATAATTTATGACTACTTTGACTGGATAATATAATTAAAATACAAAAAATTACAAGTGTTATTATGAAATATTTTCCGGAATGCTTCAAATAGGATTTACTGTGAATTTTCAAATACTTATATTCATTTTTTAAACAGTGTATTTAATAATGAAATTAACAATTTCATTTATATCTTATTAAGTTGAGTCAACATGATGAACAAAATTAATTATGTTTATCAAAATCAAGATTAATTTTTTACTTTCTCAATTTAAAAAATAAAAGTCGTTTATAAATAAAATGTAATCATTTTAATCGTAAATGAAAAAAATATTTTTCAACCTTTCGAAGCAGTGTTAAAATGAAATATATTAAAAATGATTTTGTTTAGATTTATATTTGGTTTGAAATGCATAATATAGACACTATAAATTAATACATTAGTTTTTAGCTCATCATTTTTAAATAATTCAAGTAAATATGAAATTTAAAATAAAGTTAACCCTTTAGGCTAAAAAATTTAAATCATTTTTAGTTAAAAGTTACTAGCTATAAAACTTAAAACTTAATTAAAATTGACTCTAATAAGTTATAACGTTTTAATCCAACTTAATTAAAAATATTTAATTTATTAAATGGAAGGACTAAGTACAGATGAGAATACTTAATATACAATCATTACTGAATTACTTAATGATGTTGTCAGTAGGAAAAGAGTTCCATGATTTCCTATTACATTGAAATTGCTGATTTTTTTTGGAAAAACGGTAATTTAAAAATAAATACCATTAACAGATATGCAAAGACGAATCTCTCGTAAATGACCATCGAATATCTAATAAGTAGGGAACGGACTTTAATGCAATAAAACATAAGAAAAATGTCCTAAAAAAATACGACTTAATGCCTTAAAAAAATGCTTTAATATCAAAAAAATGCACTAAAAAAATGCCCCAAAAAACTTTAAAAATGTATTTAAGTTCAATAAAAACACAATTTTGAACTTAAAACTTATAAAAAACACATAATTATGAAAAACTTATCTGATAGAAAATATTTAAATACAATAAAAATAAAAATTAATAGGTATATCTTATCTCATCTTTAGGTACTTAATTGCGTGTAATAATATGTTGTAACTTATATGTGACTACACGTGTCAACAATAATTTCGTCTGGGTTTATCCTGATCGGTAAAAACATAATAAATATTTATTTTTATTTTTTTAGAACGAATGTTTATACATTTTTATCAAATTTTATCCATTCCTATATAAAAATGACTTAAAAATACAAAAAATGTATAAAATGCACTAAAAATGTCAAAAAATGCTCTAAAAATGTAATAAAGTCTTAAAATGCCAAAAAATGCAAAATAAAAATTACATTTTTTAATTCCTTGATGTATGAAATGAACTTTCTGCTTGGAAAGCAATGTTTTCGGACATTCAGAAAAAAATGCAATTTGCATTCAAATCCGTTCCCTACTAATAAGTGATATTACTAAAAATATAAAATTGATAAAAATAAAATAAAACATTTCTTGCTCATTATAAAATTATTTTAATTAATTATATTATTTTTAAATTCTTTCATTGCATCTATTCCCGCCAAAAACTGTGTTTTGAATAATTTACGTATAGATATATATATATATCAATATGTATAATTGTGATTATGATAAATCGTGTAACGGTAGGTGGTTTGGGAAAGAAAGAAATGTTTGTAAAATAATAATTAACCGTGAATCTTACGAGTGTTATTATTTTTAAATCATTAAGACATTATAATAGGTAATAATCATTTTGATTTTACGAATAAGATATTTTATATGTATTTCAAAAAAGGCGAAAAGAATTATATTACAACAGACACGAATCAAAGAACAAAAAGAAGATCTCCTGCCGCACTGCCACAGGGATACAGGTGTGCAAATCATAGTGTTTGATTTTAATTAGAATTTGAATTGATGATAAACCATCGCATTCGAAAACACGATTCTGAGCGAAGTTCAGTCAGATAATGTAGGTATTGATTAAAATTTTGACATTTTTTATTAAATATTTAAAACACAAAATTTTATCACACATATAAGGCCATATAGGTACACATATAGTACATAAATGAACACTCAGTAAAATGTTCAAGTCTCTAAGTTCAATATAAATGCTCATATATTCTTTTGTCACCTAATGCCCCTGACGGCTGACAGAACTTCACTCAAAATACTTTTTTCGGATGCGATAGTTTATCATTGCATTCAAATTCTAATTAAAATTAAGCACTATGATTTGCACACCTATATCCCTGCGGCAGGATTATCAGCTTTCTTTTTTATACTATAAAAAAAAAATCATAAATGTAATAATTCACAATTAATTGGAACTAAATTAAGTAAAATGTATATAGTTAAGTAAATTTTGTCAATTGTATTTAACATTATTGGAAAATATTGTAATATAATAAGAAAAATCTGTATGACTACTTTAAATATTGATTTTACTGAAATTTCAACTTTAAACAAATATAAAAAAAATCGACACTTGGGATTACTTAAGTAAAATTTTCAGACCTTAATGCCCAAAATAAATAATCGTGGAAATTTTAGTTTTCGTGAAAAATTCCGTTTTTTCTTAGTTTTTTCTTTCGCATAGAGTCAATTTTGAGAAATTCGAATAATGAATGACCTTAATGAAGTACTAACTACATCCACTTTCCAACCGGAAACATATGCTATTCGTGCAAATCGGAGCATTATTTTGGGTAGTTGTAAACTGTAAAAGTGTCTTCAGATATAAAAACAAAAAAAGACACACATCATTGTAGAACCAATACATTTTTCGATTCGCTCAGAATCTAAAATAGTGTTAGAACAATCTCATAAAGAACAGAAAAATACTTCATAATACGCATAACATAACAAATATTATATCAATATTATAAAGGTGATTAACATATAAGTAATTATACCATAATATCTAACCCACAACCCTTTGGTTTATTTTATGTATAATAATAGTGATTCTTAACCCGTACAGTGGTTACGGGCATTAGGTGTCGGATTATCAACCATATAACATCATGGTCTGTATATAAATATATAATAGGTTTATTACACTGAGAAATTATATAAAATGTTTTTAGAGAAAGGTTGGATAACCCATTGAATTGTGATATTTCGCAATACACGCGACGTACGAGTATATTATTTTTCTTATAGGTTATATTCGAATAATTATATACCTATCATATTATTATATACGTATAACACAAATATAAATTAGACCATTTTAAATAATAATAAATATATTTTTATATATTATTGCTTAAAATTAAAATGGTCTAATTTATTTTTCGTGTGGATATACATTACACATTTACACACACACACACATACGTATATTATACGTACAGAACAATAATTAAATGCGAACACACACGACCTTTATAGAATTGGCGGGGGAAAATACGAAATTTAAAAATGTATTTCATACTACGAGTATAATATATAATAATAATAATAATTATGATTATTATTACACTGCGATTTATAAAGCGATGAGACGATGCCAAATGTCGAAAAATAGACGGTGGCCGTTACGTATATATTTATATATGATAGTATAATTATAATTATATGATGTATAGTAAGTGTATACATTGTGTAATAAATATATATATATATATAAAATGTAGTTTTCGCGCAAGCGCGTGGTTGAAAAGTTTAAACACACTTGTGTAGTTTTGTGTATATCGCACGCATATAATATAAAACATACATTATAAATTTATAACGTATACCCGTGTACAATATTATAATATATTATTATACCTCTTTATGACATCTACCCAAATCTTTTTCTACCGTAAAACTGGTATACGGCATACACACGCATGACAAATTGTCAAGAAACAATAGTACGCCGTCTGCAATATTTCGTTGACATTTCTCCCTGGTTTGCAAACGTGCAAAGTCGATTCTCAAACACGGTTAATAATACATAATTATTTCCAAAAAAAAAAAATTTTAAATTCATTCGAAAATGAAAAAAATTATTATATAATATATAAATTATTATATAATATATAAATTATTATATAATATATAAATTAGTATTAGTATATATAGTATAGGGTACTGTATTGAACTAAAATATAAATACATTTTATAGAGAATCTGATTATGATGGCCATGGTTTATTTATTAAACGGGCGAGCCCAATTACAATAGTGTATGTGGAACATAAACAAGTATCATAAAGTATTATGGAAGTACAATGAGCATAATAGTGATTAAATTACTATTATAGAATAGAGAATTTATGAATTACAACGAAAAAATGTACAATTTTAAGTGATATTAAATTATTAAGATATAGAATTCCAAATAAAAATATCAATATTAAAGTTATTTATATGTTTCATGGTTCTAATTAACAGAGAATTTTTACCATATAAAGTACATTGGAATGGCACATAAAAAGTGTATTCATATATTAATGTACAAATGAAATTTAAATTTGTACGTTAAAGTAATAATAAAATTTAAGACTATTTATCTTCTTGTAAAATATGTACACCGTACAGCTCATAATAATTTAAACTTAGAAAATTTCACTAACAAAATTCTTTAGTTAATAGTTCTATATATATATATATATATATTTATTTATGTGTCATGTGTGAATATACAACAAAATTTTTAAATTTATACGTATATTTCTCCAATTATCGCATACAAAATAATATATTTAAATTTTTTTTTTTCATAATTTTAAGATATATTTAATTATTACTTAATAAATTTTGTATGAGAAATTCGGAAAATATTTTGCGATACGAGTTATATGAAGTAGGAGAGATATTTAGAATAAGTCGGTATATAATTAATATTGAATTAAGTAGGTATAATACGACAAAAATATAAATAAAATAAAATCAATTACAATAATGGTGTTATAATACGCAACGTCGCCTATATTTCTTGGGAACAATCACTGCGTGTAATTAATAACCAGTGACCACGCTCGACCACTTCATCATAATATAATATGTACGATATTATAATATATTATTATATGTGTGGGATTTTTATATCTTCTGAATCCATACGATTGATTTTATTATCAAAAAATTAATTTGTCATTCTTTCTCCCTATCGTTTTCCTTCCGACCCGAAACGAAGTCCTATAACAGCTTGTCAGCTTTACAACACTACACGAGTATGACATAACGAATGGCCTAGCCCTGATGTACATAATATAGGTAAATCGTAAAGTAAATGCTTATAATACATGACTATGAGAATAATTAAATGTTTAAAAAATTATCAAACGATTTTTTCATATATAATTATAAAATATATTCCACGAGATCACGCGCAGGCCTGCACGTCCGAATCTCACCTGATTGATCCAACAAAAAATCGTATGATCATAATTCATACAACTAAAAAACATCTCTCAAGGCAAGAATTTTACATTGATTATTTAAATTTTGTAGTCGTCAATCGCGGATTCATTTATTTTATTTTTATAATGCATTTTCTTTAAAAAGTAATTTATTTTTAAATTTCAGGTATATCTGAATATGTAGGTAATATTACAATATTGTCATATTTTACGAAATATCTTAATTAACATACTACATAATATATATTATACGTAAAACACTAATACGTACATATTATATTAGGTAAACTAAACTAACCAACTATATAAAATATAAAAATTTGTCTTTCAGATTAAGTAATTACAATTTCAATATTGGATCTAAATAATATCACGCTAGTGATTTTATTTCTTAAACAAAAAAAAAAAAA
>JAIUCT010000032.1:2167198-2312882 GCA_021307375.1 Tetraneura akinire
TTTTTTTTTTTTTTCAAAAAATTTCAACCGATCGATAGATTTCTAAAACAAAGGCCGTTACGTAACGCTGTTCTGTAAATATCAGCCGCATAAAGAAAACATAGTAATATGGAATTAATAAAGTTCACGTTTCTCGTTAATGTAAGTTTCTTAGAATAATCGTTTAACGCGGATAACATAAAATAATGCCGTTAACGTGAGTATCTAATGAAATACAACCCATACCCATAACCGTACTTTAATGGTATACGTGTGTCATTATATTTATTATATTCTCGTGTTTAGTTGAATTTTAAGACGATTCAAACGAATTTTGTAGCTTAGTGAAATAAAATTTAATCTAACCCATATCATATTTTTTTATTTCATAGGTATTACGGGAAAGCAGAAGCGAAAAAGAGATAAATTTTAAAATTCAATAAAATAAAAATGAATTTCGCCATTTGTATACCTACGTATAGAATATTATAATATTATTGTAGCATTTTAACGCGTATGATCTTCCTCGATCATTATTATCCGTTTAACATAAATATTCATTATTTAAAAAAAAATAAATAAATATCATCTAAATTCTAAAAGTATAAGGTACAACCATTAATTTATTATATTATTATACTTGTTTAAACAGGACAACAATACACGTTTGAAATATTAATAAATTACCCCTTTTACGTACCTATATAAGAGTATGGAATATTACACGTGTATTTTAATAACGAAAATAAAAATATGAATTGTGTATTAAATTTTTGGGAAACATCCTGGATGTATATTTGAGGCGAATAAAGGCCCGTTACGCCCTGTTAAAAATATAAACGAATCGCTTAGTTTTTAGTATATTACTTGGGTTGACTGACGGAGACAATTTATTAGTATGTATTTTTTATTTTTTTTTTTCGTCATTGTGTTCGGCTCGTTTAACAAAAAGACCAACACAATGCAGTATCAGTTTTATTCTTCGGTTCGAAAAGACATTATTCTCATTAATCATTAGTTTAGTTTTTTATTTTTCTAGAAAAAAAGACATAATTAATTAATTTTTTATTATTATTATTATTTTTTTTTTAGTTCATCCCTATTGTTTAAACAAACAGTACATAAATATTATATGATAACATACGCATTTTGTTCTTGTAGAAATTATACATTTTACCCTTGCTTACTGTCCGGACTCTTTAATTTCATATGATAGCCTTAATATATTTCCAGTCGCACATCTAACGTTTTTAATTATAAAATATAATATCGTATTATGATAGATTTTTAATTGTCTACATAGTGTATTTCTGTTGCTTTTTCTTTGTTCTTCATTTTTTGATGCAACGACGTTCCTTTTCGGTTGTTGTTGACATATCAAAGTGTTCCCACTGAAAATTGCTATACCTATTCTTGGAATTTTATTTTGTTCAGTCGTATAGACCCAAATATACAATTTTTATAATGCTCTATTTTATTCGATATTAATTTTCAAAATCATTATTCATTCGTGTATAGTTAAAACTTTTAAGTTAAACCATTGTAATTTTCATATTAATCTTAATAATATTGATGACAAATTAAACTCCTTGAACCAAAAAAAAAAAAAAAAAAACCATTAACTTTTAAATGTTTTATATCAGCATATATATATATTTTCCGAAAAATTTAACTTTGAAAAATAGATACATTAAAATTAGTTTATTTATTTAATTATTAAAGATTTAGTACATTTTAAGGAATATATATTTCAAAAATTTAAATGTATTTTTTTCGATTTTAAATGCATCTTATAATTTTATAAGGTTTTGACATCACAATCAGTAGCCTACTTAGCCTTTTTTTCTTTTTTTTTTTTTTTTTTTTTTTATATAGGGAGGGGAAAATTAAAATAGTATAATTTTAAATAGACTATTTATTATTATACTATTGATATAAAATATTTTTATTATAATATATTCTAAATAATTCGTGAATTAAATAAATTTTTTTTAAAAAATTTCTATTTCGATCAATTTTAGGAGAGAGGATAGTTTTCCCTCCCCACACCACTGATCACAACTCACAGACTTATATATAATTTAAAAGTCTAAAATTTGAATGCATAAACATAATATGGAAAATCAAGAAATCATTTTGTTAGAATTTCTACTAATATGATTAGCATATTAAATTATATCTGAATTATAACTTTTACATTATTTATATAATTACGGTCATCACTTATCATAAAACCAATTTTGTATTATATGTATTATAAATACATTATACATTATGTTATAATATTTCAATAATTATTTCGATGACAAAAATATTATACATTATAAATAGTCACATAGAAAACTTTTAGTCTACACGTCCAAAATTTGAGAATACAGTTTTCACAATAAAGTATTTTAATTAATTTTGTACTATTTGTAAATCGTAATATTGTTATTATTTAACAAAAATAATAATAGTCTGAGTACTTATATTTATATAAATATGTATTATATCAAATCTATAATTTAATATAATTATACAATTTAAAAATAATAATTATAATATGGTAAGTAATGTTTTTTTTTCAATTTTTACTAATTCGTAAGTATAATTTTATAAATTCACATTGATTCATTTAGTTTATAAAAAATAATATAATATGTACATAAAAGATCCGATGTTTTCTCCCTTTTGTCATACAGTCGCATCGGATATATTCGAATTTTTTCTATTAATACATCCTTCACTATTTCTTGGCGTTCTCATAATTTTTCCACTAGTAATTAATCGTCCAAATCCTTCTTGATGAGCAAATGCATATCCAGATCTAATCGAACGTCGTTTATGTCTCATGGATGCTGGTCTAGTTGCCGAGCCTGATGATACTTGTCTCCTAAAAAATAAAAGTATTATTTAGATTCAATATCCTTGTCTTAGACCAGGTTATTAACAAATCAAATTATTTATTGTGGTTCATTATTCACCTATATTTTGATCAATCACTAAAATCTAAACTATCGAAAAATTAAATATATTAAGTACCTATAGATAAATTTTCCTTTTAAATTTTAAATAATAATTTAAATTTGTTTGCACATTATGTATATAATTATATAATATTGTAATAAATATATTATTTTTATTTGTAATTTTTAATTAAAATTTAGATCTCATTTATTAAAAATAATTATAATATTAGAGTTAAAAGTAATAACTTAAATAAAAATGATAAAATTAACAATAAAATTAAACAAACAATAACTATAATATATATAATAGAATATAATCAATAGACTTTGATCAGTCTACGTTTATTACTGATAATGGTATCATTATTACGAATTTACTATTTACATAATAAAAGCAATTTTTTTGTAGATTTGGGTATTTTTCAATATTATTTTTATTATTATAATATTATCTACAAGTGATATTATAAAATAAATAATTGAATGTAATCAACTGATTAAAATATTAAAATTGTCTAGAAATAAAAAATAAATAATTTATGTAATATAATATAAACTTAGGTACTTAAATAATATTTTAAAAATCCTCCATTTAGGAACAAAATCTTATTATCTTCTCCCATAAATGTTTTTAACCCAGCACAATCATACCGCCATTTTTCGAAAAAAACTCTTTTAAATTTGCTTATTACATAGCAATAAAGAGTATTGATTAATTAAAATAGTAATATGTTATTCATTTTAATTTACTTAAAATTTTCGTCACTAAAGTACTAACGTAACGTATACAATTTGTCTTACATTTGTTTCAACTGTATAAAACGAAGTTTATCAATGAGAGTAGGCCTCGTCTCCAAAATATATAATCGCCAAGCTACCACCGGGCCGACAATTACGACCACGACGAGAAGTGTTACCAACCAAAAAGTTGGCTGTTGCATTGCCTTTAAAAATATAACAAATAATCGTGATGTATAAAAATAACTTAAGTTAACCCCTAACCATTATGAACTTTATAATATCATGATATTGTACATACCATTGCTAATGAACCCACGTAATTTCCTCCAATAAGGTAATTATAAATAAATTCGGCAACAAAAAATAATATCAACGATCCCCATATTACTATATGATTGATAATAGTCCAGTATGAAGTGTCGAACGCTATCTAAGTAAACAATTAATATTTATCAATACAGAATGAGAATACATAAGAAAATCTATTAAGAAAAATTGAAGTAAGAATAAAAGGTATCGCTAGATAACTATAAAACAATACTATACAATACTATATAATATATCAGTACCTACAAAAATTACTAAAGTACTTCTTTTTTTCTTTTTTTTTTTTTAATTTGTTTTTTATACTTTTAAAATTTAGAAAATGTAATAAATTTTGGTGTTTATGTTGTTTCCAATATTCTATTAATTTTCTTTTAACTTATTTCACTTGCTATGATCATTTAGTTAATAATACCTGTGTCGTCATAGCTGTAACAAGAATCATTGCAACCACTTCTGCCATATACATATGATCTAAAACGTTTAATCCTTTTGATGTCATGCCGTATAAATAGGACCCTAGAAAAAATAAAATCCGATGCGCGTTATGGTAAAATGTAATTTTAACACACAGATATAAAATCATAAACTAAATTAACTTCACCGTAAGGTACGAAAAATATCACTAATGAAGCATACGTTCCCAATGCAGCGCACTTAAAGAATTCTTTGGTATTGAAAAACATGTTTTGAAGTCCAGGAGTGTAAACTTTCGGATACGCGACACTCTTGCGATCGCTAATATCCTGGTCTAAAGCACCAATGGCTAATACTGGCAGAGCGGTGTAGAACATATTATAAACTGATATATAGAATGGATCGAAAATAGTCTAGAATAAATTTATATCATTGACTTGTAAATATAATATAACCTAACCTATGTAATAATATTATATTATAGTAGGTAATAGAAAAGATCAATTAAAATAAGAAGAAAAAAAAATACTGAAAAAAAAATTTACTGCAAATTTGGAAAATTTTTGGATTTGTGTATTTCATGAAATACGTACTTGAGCGCTGAAACCACAAAAGAATCCGAACCAAATGTGACACAAAGTAAATGCGATATTTTTGTAGAAAAAATATCGCAAAAACTTGCACATTCTGTAATACGACCATCTACCGTGAACTAGTAAGAGCCTTTCCAGAAATCGAAACTGACCCAAGGAATAGTCAGAGGCCAGTGTTGCCTGATTTCCCTCCTGACCAGTGATTCCGACGCCAATATGAGCTTCTTTGATCATCGACACATCATTGGCTCCATCACCAATGGCCAACGTTACAGCGTTTTTATATTTTTTAATCAAATGTACCACCATTGCTTTTTGAAGAGGCGTTACTCGACAACAAATCACCGCTTTACCTGCAATAAAATCGTAGACGAAAATAATAACAATCTTTTACTAAGTATAACCTTGCCTTCACGTTCATCTTAACCATTCAGATTCAGTAACGTCACATATCATAAGTAGAACATTTTTTTGAAACATACAGTGTTAATGATATAATAACATGAATTTATATTTATAATTACATTATAAATATATATATATATATATATATGATATCGATATGCAATTAGCAAAATAATAAAATCACAAAAATTGTTCTACCTCTTCAATTAAAAATTATAATATAACATCAAGATGTATTGTACGACTTATATGTACTTACATTTTGTACACAAGTCTACAAACTTGCTTTCCAATTCTGTGTGTAGAGCGTGCACTAATGAATGACCGTTAATTATTAACGCGTATTCATCATCTTCATCCTTATGCGACTGAACGTCTTCCGGTTCACTGTAAATTAGTTCATAATTAAAGTAATTATGATTGTAAATTTGATTTACATTATATTAAACAGTTACGTAGGTCTATTGACTAAAGAGCATATTGCATGTTACTTAATGTATCTATAATAATACCCAAATAAAAACTACAGAAGGTACATTACCTAAATCGTACAACGCTTGTGGCCATGCTATTTCTTGCCGATTTTTGATGCTCTAGTATGCCCATAATCGAGTTGTTGCATTGATCAAGTTGATATTCTACTTGGTCTTGAGTACTGCCATCCATTATCAGAAGTTCCATTTCATCACTTAGTAAATGACACGAATAACCGATATTTATAGCGGTTTCTGAAAATGGCAATGAGTTTTACTTGTGATTAAAACCACAAAATTACATAATGTTTTATAGATAAATTCATGTACACATACCTTGTTTGTCTCCAGTGAGCATCCAAATATGTAATCCTGCCAATAACAAGTTTGATATAGTCTTGGGAACAGCATCTTGTAACTTATCCTCGATTGCAGTGATGCCTAAAATATTATAATATAACGACGAACTAATTATATTTTAAAATACTTTAAAAAAATGTTTACCTATTAATTTCAAATTAGTTTCAATTTCGTTGTAAACTTTGTTGAGCTTTTCTTCTCGGTCGATATTTGATGAAGCAGCAACCGTATATTTTTGTTTCCACGATTCAAAAAATTCTTCATCTATATCCCTGACCGCACAGCATAGTGTACGTAATCCATCACCTGCAAAATCCTATCAAAAATCTATTATAACCGTGATAATTTTTTTTAAATAAATTAATGTTCTACCACAGAAGTCAATACTAACATTCATATGCTGCAAACTCGTCGCATTATATTCTTCGTGTCCATGCTCCAACCGATCAAATATTACACTGTCCGCTCCTTTGCAATATAACCGTATTTTCCCATTCGCCCTAAACACCACGGACATGCGACGTCTGTTATTGTTAAAATCGAGAATGCAAAGAAGTTCGTGAATTTTTTCTTCACCCATAACTTCCACCGTCACACTGTTTGGAGTCCGTTCTTTGAACACGACGCCGAAATTTCTAGCTGCCGAAACGAGGGCTGATTCATCGGGAGACTGAGCTTGATATTTCAGTACTCCTACAATCGTAAAATAAAAATAATAATAATAAATAATGTAGATTTTAGAGTAATTTTTTAAGTTTTTTAAATTTAATCAAGGTCAGATTTCACTTAATTTTAGGTTGGTATAAATTGATTTATTTTTGCTTTTGAAGGTTATTAAATTTTAAATGGTATAGGTTATTAAAATTGAATTTACACAGATATGTTATAAGTTATAAGGTTATAACTATATCTTGTATAGAGATATTTACTTGTCATTATTAATTTTATAAATATTTTAATCTAACTATAATAAAAATGTGATCAGTTATTTGATGTTACTAAAAACCATATGAACCTAATAAATTTTATAAGAAATAATTGGCAATTAAAAAATTTCACCATTTTTCCAGCTAGGCATGACCGTGTGACACAACGCCAACAGTTCGAAAAACGTCAACACTATGTTCTCTGTACCATCAGATTTTAATCTCACAGCATCTACTAGGCTCTGATCATACCATAAGAAATCAGATTCATATTGAGGATTCCACGATAGGTCTACTGGTGGTGATCCGACCTGATCCGGGAAATAAAAAAATCGGATCATTTTAATATTTTAATGATTCACCAGTCTTGTTACCGCGGTATCTAAGTAGTGACGTCAATATAATACCAAGTGCAACGTGGAATTTATAGTTACTCTTCGGATATCCTGCTCTACTTTGTTGTCGTGCACGTGATTGTAATTCTTGATGACTGCAGAAGGCGTCTGTCTGTCCGTGTATATCTAACGGACGAACACAAATAATAAAAACAAACACAAAAAGCATGGACAATAAACAATATATATGTAACATTATAATATATTATATAGACGAAATACTATTTATATGCGAACAATATTTAAAACAATATTATTTAAGAAATAAATCTTCACCTTGATCATTTCGTCTGATTTTCCGTAGTACATGTCGTTTTGTTCGCCGTAAATAATTCCATTTATCGAACATTTGTTAAACGTCATGATATTCTAAAAAAGAAAAATGCATAATAATATAATAATATATAAGCACTTTTAGATATACATTTAACAATCTTTTTTTTTCAATTTCTTTGTTTTTAACGACCGATAATTTAAACAAGCATCGTCCATATATCATCGATAAGATCACGATTTTAAGGTTATTTATGAAATAGATGTGTTAAGCAACATTTGTGGTTAGTTTTTATTTTATTTTAATTTAATTTATATTTTTATGCAAAAATGTTTATCAAATTATGTTTTACATGAATAAAATACCTTTGTTTCATATTTGGGTTTTTTTTTTAATTTTATATGTTGTATAACCAATACTATATTCAAAACTATGATTATAGAATATGATACACCTTAATAACCATAAAACCCTCAACTATACACTAAAACGAATATAATTCCTTACAAATAATGAAATAAAACATTTTGAAAATATATAAATTTATTAATATTTAACATGAAATTATTACTTAAAAATACCGAATTAATACAATACATAATATATTTCTAGAATACTCAATTCAAATAATATTAACTCAAAATTATCTGATTTTAAACTACATGATTTACTACAAAATATTCATCAGTCAAAATCTAAATCGTTATATTCAATTTCTAACACAATTCACCTTGGTCATGGTTCCAGTTTTATCCGAAAATATATACTGGATCTGTCCGAGTTCTTCGTTCAGTGATGTGGTTCTAGCTCTAGCGGCAGTACCAGACTGCTGATCATACATTTTTTCATCCCAGTTTATGAAAAAACTCTGCACAAAACGTACTACTTCAACACTGGAAAAAAATTAAAAATGTTTTGTAAACAAATGTAAAAATAAAATAAATATATTTTTAAATTTACATATTAGATTTATAATATAAAATTTTATAGCAATATAACATAATAGCAATTTAAAAAAATCATTTAGTGCAACATTTACCCCTTATCATTTTGGAAAAGCTATATTTAAAAATGAATTTTTTAACAAAAATATATTTTTACTTTAAGTCTATAAATATATTTCATAGATCATAGGACTTAGGTATGTACTTTCGTGTGTAAATAGATCCTATATTCTCAAACGTATCATACATACCTCACATATAAAGAAATTGGCACTAATGTATTGAGGACGATTGCATACGAGAAGGACACTAAAGTTCCAATAGTTACGGATCCGGTTATCCTATCAGCCGGAACCAATGAATCCCACGGTAAATACATTTGAAAATACCAACCTGTTTTGTATTCCCAGATAACGGAACCGATCATACAAGATAAACACAGAATGAACAAAAACAATACAATCTATTGAAAAAGGGAAGAAAAATCAAATATTAGTTTTATGATATATAAAATAAAATTATAATATATTGTTTGTAATTAGCTTAATAATCCTAACCCCGATGATGAGAAAATTGAGCAGCCTATCGATGTTAGTGCGTTTAAATTTAGATTTTCCTGAATTCTGCATGAGTTTTGTATCCCGGCCGGCAAATATTACCATACCATAACACCATTCCGTATTTCTCAACACACAACCTCTCAATATAATATGATCATTATTTAAAATCAATCTGAAACAATAACAAATATAATAAAATATGTTTTTTTTTTTTAATCTATGTAAATACTCTTTTTTATTCCACTGCAAAATTCCATGAAATTTATTGAGCAAATTGTTTGGGGTTTCACACCGAATGAAACCGTCAAAGTCTACTACTTCGTCTGCTAGATCTGCCAATTCGGCTAAACACTGACGGCATTTGAGATTGGTTTCACTTGAAAAATAAACATAAATTTACTTATTCTCTATTGGCAAATGTATGAAAAATTATTGTATATATTAATATTAATTATAATATTTGAAAAATAATATATTGAATAACAATCTATAATACATATAATTTAAAACGTTAAAAATACTCTTAGGAGTGTTATGATTATGAATCTTACAATAATCTATAAAGAGCAATCATAAAGCCAGAGTCGTAGCAACGGCTTGGCGAGACTGGCCCTGGCCAGGAACGCAAACAAATGGGGGGGGGGCGAAAAATCAAAATTTTGAAAAAATATTATATTTACATACAGTAATTATATTATATACGATATGTGTATAGTCGTGTATATAAGAAATATAAAGTAACCACATAAACATAAACAAACATAAACTACGTATTAGGTTATGTATTATACCACTCCCCCTCCCCGATCACCACCTATGATTATAGTATAGACCATAGACGTAAACTACAGGAGCGCAAACTTATTGAATGACCGAGCGCGGAGGTACCACACTACGGCTCTGCATAAGGCTCAAACTGAAACACACAGAATGCATCCCAAATATCTATATTCTACTAAAATTATTCAAATGTTCTTTATTCTTTTTTATGATTATATTACCCGTCTAATTCTGCAGTTTCTATAAAACACAATCCACTTGGTTCGCTCGTGGATAGTAACAACACATCGGCAGCGACGAATTGGCCATCTTCCATTAAAATCACATCTCCCACGTGCACGTCCTTCCATTTTACATTGACCACGCGACCGTTTCTGACAGCTTTGGAAATACGATTGTTTACCTGATCGTCGCTGACGTGTCTTTGCTGTAAAACACGTTACAATTATATGCATCGATCACTACAATGCGTCAATGCATCGATGACTATAAAAAGAAGTAACAATTCTCTAAATAAATTCATCCATTTCTCAAAAAGTAAAGAAATCGTATAAAAAGAATGTTTGATTAGATTATTTTCATCGTCCGAAATATAATATGTAAAGCAGAATATAAATAGTATTATTAAAAAAATCATACTATACAGCTTGTGTACTAGCTGATACTGCTGTGGAAGGGATATAGGTGTAAAGAGGATAGTGTTAAATTTTAATTACAATATGAATGCAATGATAAATCATTATATTCGAAAAATGATTTTGAGCGAAGTTTATCAGATATAATATACGGATTGATTAAAATTTTTACATTCATACAGTTACTACGTTCAATATAAATGCCCATAAAACCCCTAAATGAATCACCTAAATGCCCAAATCTGACAGTACTTCGCTCAGAATCATTCGCTGAATATAATGCTTTATTATTGTATTCAAATTTTAATCAAACTTCAACACTACCTATCCTCTTTACATCTGTATATCTTCCATAGCAGCTCTTCTTTTTATAATTTAAATAGGTAGCTACAAAAAAAAAATCTAAATGTAATATTCACAATTATTTGGAAATGAGTTAAATAATATATGTATTTGAGCTTCAATAAAATTTTAAAATTTCTTCAAAATATTTTGACTTTTTTATTAATTAATAATTATTATTGTAAAATTATTGAGAAATAAGAATAATACTTATATGGATCTTTAGATTTACGATTACACTAAAAATATCAACTTTAAACAGCTTTAAAAGAAAATTGAGCCTTGGGATTTTTTAAATAATTTTATAACATCTGACTGAACTTCGCTCAGAATCGTTTTTTCAAATGCAATAAACCATTGCATTCAAATTCTAATTAATATAAAACACTATGATTTGCACACTTATATCCCTGCTCCCTGTAGCTGGATTATCAGCTCTTCTTTTTTTCTATTACATAGGGTAAATTTTGTAAATTTTGAAAAATTACCTAAATAAGTACCAACTACATCCACTTTATTACTGAAAACATTCCATTCTAGAAAATCGAAGTATAATTTTGGGTAGAAAAAGTGTTTATATAGATATTAATAAAAAAAGAAGAAGGAAAAAAGACACACATTACTGTAAAATACATTTTGCGCTTCCCTCATATTCTAAAATGTATAAAAAATATATGTCCCTGAAACTTGTTATTTCCCTTTAATTGATTTTATAATATTTCTCGCGCATAAACTAGACTGATAAATACATAAATAACCAATATAATTAATATTATGTTTACATACATAATCGTCGTAGGCGTCTTTGATAGCAGTGATTGTCAGTACCCCAATTAACGGTATTGATGTAGTAATGGGGGTCAACGAAGATATGATCGATATCATCTGCAGCATCATCAGACACAGGAAGTAGAAATTGGCCAGTCGCTGAAACTGTTCGAATAGATTCAGCGGCAAAAACGTGAACAGGCTGTATTTCGATGTTTTTATGTAATTCGTCTAAAAAAACAGAATTTTAATATATTATCCTCTACCTCTACAGTATAATAATAATAATAATAAAAAAAAAACAATAATTATTTTATTACTGCATAATTGAACTGGGCATTGTAAGCCGAATCGTTTGCCTTGATTAAGCGTTCTTTTTCTAAAATACAAATGTTTAACTGTTTGTAAAATAATAATTACAAAAATTATCTATAAATCAACTAAAGCGATTAGAAATAGATATTTGTATACATTTTTTCAATCATATAACAATATTATTATCACAGCTTAAAAATAATTTTAATAATAATATATGTGAAACAACAACATGAACGCATTAAACTCCAGATAATACGGATAGAATAAAAATAACAAAATAAAAATGGAAATAGATGGAGTGATGAAAATGAAAATCATCTGCATATAGTGTTATAATATTATTTCTGAAAATATTTTGTTTATTTTTTCAATAAAATAGACGTTTCAATTTCCACTAGTGGTAAGTCGTAACCCTATTAAAGACTTTTTTACCACTTAGTATAAAATTATGAATAGTAACTGAATTTTATTTTCCACAAAGAAATAGATATAAAATATATTTATCAGTAACACATTATATTATAATAACGATACTCGTTTATCATAAAATAGATCGAGGTCAAAACCTTTTAAAATTTAAATCGCTTTTATTAATTTTACCAAAAGTTTTAAATAATGTATTAGGTTATGGACACAAATACTGTCTTTCGGTCACCGTTAAGTTACCGAAGAATATCGACTGTAAAAAATCATGTATATCGTTATAGAGGGATATAATATATTATATTAATATAACAATAAAGAAGCAAACGAAAAACGAAACGTCAATATTATTGACGTTACCTGGTTAGACTTTTTAGTTTTGAAAAAGTCGATTTGATCATAAAAACGATTATACAATACACATTATACATATTTTATGGGCATAACGTTTTAAATAATAAACCCGTAATTAATTACGTATTACCACCTATAGAATCACAATATAATATAGACCTAATAACAAAGTTTTTTTATAATTAACCTATATTTTTTTCATTTATTATCTAATTTGTGTCAATATTATATTTTTCAAATTAATATGCGAGCCAGTAAATAATATCCTTTTTTTATTATTCTATAAAAAGGGTTAGGAAATCATCATCATAAACTTTTAATAGTTAATATTTCACCTACTCATTGTATAAAAATATTACTTATCATGAACAATGACGACCGTAACAGTTTTTACCATATTATTTCAATTAATTGGAATTATTTTACAAATTTATCAAACTATATGAACTCAATTCGTATAATAGTATTGTATAATATACATACATACATATTATATATGACATACAGACAGAACAGGGTTGGGAATGATAAATTACATAATGTTATTATGTTATTTTTACATATTAAATTAGACAAAATCTATATTTAATTAGTCACTTTTAATTAGGTACTTACTATATTAATAATTATTACACAAATACATATTTGGATTTTTAATACGTTCAGTGTACATTCACTTTATTATACAACAGTAAAAGGGTAACATTATAATAATTTAACCAAGTTTTCCGACCCCTGCACGTTACACGTGACGTAGGTCAATGGTCAAGATGAACTATGTTATACTAATAATAATTCATAAATAAAAACATGCGAAAAAATAGAGCGCGCGACATCAACTATATAATTTTATATTTTCATAAAACGAAGGGATGACTAATCGAATGTTATAAATTATAATATATAATATTAATTGGCACATAGTTAGTTACACGAGTGTTTGCATTACGTATACACTGTATAAGTGGCTCTCCGAAATTTAAACTTAATAATGCATACGTCAACATAGATAAATATAGGTACTTAAAAATAATACTCAGAAATAACAATGAATAATTTACTCTAAAACAAATAATAATATCATAATATGTTACTTATATAATATTACATAGGAATTATATATTTATATTCGTCAGCGGTTCTTTACTTACGCACCACAAGCCGCATAATATATTACAGAGTAGTATTATTCAATTTAGGTAATTAAAATCAAAATTTATATGAAAAATTAAAAATTAAATTTAAGTGTATACACGGTAAAAAAATAAAAATATTATTCAATAAAATTAAATTAAAATTTTACCATTATTATATTAACGTATAGTCGTGAAATGTATAAATATTAAAACAAACGGAGGATGTCTTAATTCAATATTAAGATTTATTGTGTATGAAAATGCATAAGTATATCATTGTTTACAATTTTAAATATATTTTAGTAAATAAATAAAATATTTTTATTTTATTTTAAACGTGGTAAGAAAATAGTAAAAAAAAAAATATTGTGTTCATAAACTTAATGGATTATCCTGTATACTCATACAAGTTAAATAAACACAAATCGTTAACTGCAAAATAAAGAATGAAAAATAATCATATTATACATTATATTATATTAAAATATAAATATTTAAATATTATTTCATCAAAAACACGACATTTTCCAAGAAATCATATTTTAAATATTCGTGTTTAGTCAGTCATGGTAATCTTATTATTTCGAATACATTTCATAATGTATAATAATATAATAAACATTAAATTAACGAGTAGGTAGCTAAAATCTGGCTTTAAAGATCATAAAAAAAATTCAATTAAAAATGTAGTTGCTTTATACTTAAATATTTTAAACAAAATTTGTTTACCTAATAATAATATTTTTATTTAATTTTATATCTGATATTTTGGGTATCATAAGTTGTAATATTTTAAAATATTCAAATAACTCAAAATCAAATAAATCATTGTTAACATTCGTGAGTTCCTAAATATGAAAACAATTATTAATTCGTATAGTAAATAATGATTTATTTGAGCCACTTGAAAAAAAAATTTTCTTATTCCGTTATTATATAATGTTTAAATAATATTTTACGTTTTTTTTTTTACCATTTCTTCTGACGAATGTTTTTAAATTTCGATCGACTTAAATCAAATATACCATTCAGGTTAGATTTTATTTATTCGATTTCCATTTTCAAAATATATTTTTGTTAAATTCCAACTTTTACGCCTTCGTACTTATAATACTACATACCTACGAATTACGAGTATATACGCGTATGCGTCGTGAGTGTTTTAGTTTTCCGTGATACGATCATCGTACGATTATTGTTACCTATTTTTATATTGCGTTTATAGTAAATCGATTTTCCGTCTAATAATGACATACTATTCACCGTATTGTACATATATTATTTACAGATATCGTGTTGGCAAAATTAGAACAAGGAGTCCCAACGTGTTTGTCCACCTTAACGTAACTTTTTACATATTTAATATTTTCCATATCCTATGTATAATATATATGAAAATTATTCGTATATAAGATAATCACATTTTAATTTAGGTATGTAAAAAAAAAATGTTCGACACATTTAAGAACCAGTCTATAAACTCGATTCTTTCCAAAATATATAAACTTTTAATAATTATATTTATGATATAGATATAAACCAAAAATTAAAACTAAACGCTATTATGTAAAATATTTACCTACCAAATTCCTTTAATACCTATACCTAAATTATTTAACTTTAAACTAATAAAATCAATAACTAAATTAAAAAAAAAACCGAATGGATATTAAAAAAAATTATATTATCAATTTAAATAAACACGTTAAAAAATATACACCTATATAATATGAGTAGGTATTTAATCGAAAATATTAAATATATAATATGTATAAGAGGCGTCAAACACTCGAAATAAATTAACATTTTATCTAACGCGAAATGATAACCGTTTCCGATTATTCAATCTCAAAAACGAAATTTTCACTTGTGATTGAAAAAATTGTATAACGTTTTATTTTTCACGGTAATATGTTGTGTTTTTTTTTTTTAACATTTTTAACAATTAACGTTTTCTATTGGTTATGTTTTTGTAATATTTTCGCCGATTTATTCATTTTTTATTTTTATTTTATGATTCAAACAACAACGTTGTATTCGCGTGTTATTACAATATTATAATGTATTTTCTATCGATGAAAACGATTTCGCAGAAAACGCACACTGCCGATGACAAAATAAATGCTTACACTATATTATAATATCTACTATTGTGTCGTATTTCGAAATCCGAACTCAATAACGTTAGATAATTCAATGCATACACATCGCGAGTACAAACAAAAAATGATTAATAACGTCGACGATTGATTTTTGTTTCCGCGATCTCATAAAATTATTTAGGACCTAGGTACGCAATTCATCGTCGCACGATTATTCGAAAACAATAAAAATATATATATATAAATTCCGAACGTTGGAGAGAATGAATTTATTATTTAAATAATATAAATAACAATAACTATTATAGTTGCTTTAATTGTTAATTGTTATTAAGAAACTAATACAACCATTATGGTTTATTTATTTTTACGATATTTACATGAATTACGCGTAAATGGCACGAAGATACGTATTTAATAATAAAAAATATAATATTACGACATTAGTGAGAAGTGACTTCAAGTGAAACCAGTAGGTAACTTTCGCACAGGCGTCTCATATGTTCAGAGCCGTTAGCGACATTTTTTCATTTTTATCACTGAATTTTGAATGAAAAATTAAAATTTTTATAATGTGGTAAACTTATCAGTCATGTTTTCGTTTATATTTTTTTTCTTATCGAATTTTACGCCACATAAAATCAATGTCGCAATTACCTACGTATAGTATTATATTATAAATATAGGATAATATATATGATGACCAGATATAAAAATCCAAAAAGAAATACATTTTAAACTTCTATCATAACTCATAATATTGTCCAATGTGTATATTTTTTTACCCGTTTTACCCATACCATAGCTATTATCTCCATCTATATAATTTTTTTTTTTTTTTGTATTATCCAATAATAAAAACTAATTATTTTAATTTCGTCAAATAGGCCGGGGTTCTCCAGCTGCCACCGCCGTTATCAGTCTTTTCAACATTTAGAATACATTAAATAAAAACCATAAAATGTAAATCAAATCAAATTATAAAAATCATTAACATCTACTAATTAGCCCATAACATTTTCAAAAAAAAAAAAAAATTACAATTTTATGTTCATATCTATTTTTAATGACACTAGGATAATGCATCAAAAAAGAGTCCTTACGATGAAGTCGATGAACGTCGAAGAGTACGTCTGCAGGTCACCATAAATAAAGGAGTAAAATACCTGCAGTTTACTCTATCGAATTTCGCTTTATTCATTTTTTTTTATAAATATATTCAATATTGTATTGGGAATTTAAAAAAATATCCATTATACGCGCGTATAGGTTTTAAACAAAAAATATCGATTTACACGTATTGATAAAATACTTAGGCACCTATATATATTTAATCGATATCAGTTTTGTTGGATGGTTTCGTAATGAATATACATTTTTAATAATTTTTTTTTTTTTAATATGGTATGGTTTTTATACAAATTTTCAAAGCATGTACCTGCATAAACAGTATAATTTTATAAATTATATCATGTACCCATACGCTATACGCTTAAAAAACAAATAATGATATAATGATGAATTTTACAAATTACATATTTTGATATACATATACGCGCGTATCGGAGAGACGAATAGTTTCAATAAATGTGTCGCCGTATTTTTAAAACTGTAAACTATCTCATACAAACCCCAAAATCGAAAACTTTCGTATTTTCTCACCCTATAAAATCTTTTCTGGGGACGGGTGCGGACAAGATTAACCACGTTGGTGTTTCCAAAGAAAATATAAATATATATACTCGAACAACTTTGAATGACTTTATAAAAACCAACTATACGCAGACGACGGAAGAAGTTTGTAAAAGTTATATAGCCGTGTAATATATGTGTATTTATCGCTATAAATTTATTATTTCGGCTATACGATAATTCCGTAACGAGTGATCGAAAATCGTGTCGTGAAAAATTGGTGAAGAATATCTCATAATTCGTTATTTCTAACAGTTTTCGCGACACGAATTTATAGTTTGTGCGCATGATTATATGGTACTAACACACGAGTGAAATATATTTATATTGTATATTAATATATTATATATTATTATCAATAATGTTTATTTACCTGAAACACTCGAGATCATTCCGTAGTCTCATCGAGGTGTTTTACGCGCACGATGCATGTACTTGCCTGAGGCCCGCTGACGAGGAACTGTCACGCTTCCGAGCACGGAACACGCAAAGACGACGAGAAGGGGACATGGGGCGTTTGACGAAAAAATAATATTACAAAAAAATAGGTATAAACCTTTTTTTTTTTTTATTCCCCTTTCTCTTTCTAACTACCCCGTCACCACCCCTTGGTCAGTATCCCCGGCCCATAACCGTATATTAGTTGGTTTTAATATAATATACGTTTTATACCTAGGTATACATTATAATATATAATATAATATATTTCCATGGGAAAAAACTCTTCCACATCAATACATTAGATATTTAGTCATGATGAGTAAATTTTTTTTATACAAATATTGAAATATATAATAAAACAAAATTAAATCATTTCGAAGTACCTACGAAAAATAATATAACATAATCTTTTAATTTGATTTGCGTTTAATCGTCATACTGTCGTACATGAGCGATGGGCCGATGATGGACGTATCGTTTCTTCTTTTTTTTTTTTTTTTTTTTAATTTAATTTACTTAATAAAACATTAATAATTGAATCATTTGGATATTGTTGTTGTAATCATATCGTTTAGTATTATTATTTTAGGTGTCAAAAATAAAAATTAAATGAAACCTTATATTCTTATTTATTTATAGACCTACAGGTATGAATCTGTTTTATATTTGATTTGTTACAATATCTATTGTTGAATACAATTTTTCTTTTCCTTGTTCAATATAGAATAGAATATTATAATTAGGTACCTGTAATACAATTATTTCTCACTATACAAAATGGCATTTCAAAGTTCAAACGCACAGTATAGTTATAATTTATAATCGAATAGAAATGTATCTATTTTCAACGAATATATACTTGAAATGTAATTATTGCACATTAATGTACCTACCTAAAGTTTTCGCTATCGAATTGAGTACTTTATAAATAACTACTAGCAAGTATACCTGTATACCTACATACAAATAGTGATCGAAACATTGTAATACCAATAGAGAAATATAGTTTTGAATTCCCAACATTTTCGTAATAGTTAGTATAGTTACGCAATATTGCATATATTTCTAATCTAACCTCTAATAGTTTCCGGTTAACTTAATTATATAGCACGAATTTCTTCGATATAATATAATATTATTATTGATTATTGTAAGTACGCAATGAACGATATTATAAACGTTTTTCTCCACGACTGCACATAATATATTTATTAATAATATAATATATAATTATTATTTTCGAATAAACTCGTAATTATGTTGAATAAAAGTCGTAGATAATTATATGACGAAGACTTTTGAAGATGTTACCATTCGTGAAAGTTTTCTAACCAATACATGTAACGAAATAATTATACATATTTTTATATGGGTATTAAATATTTTAAACACATTATTAACACAGATAAAATATAGTTTTCAGGTTAAAAAAAAACTTCTATACAAAAAATATGCATAATAATATAGTGATCGAAATTGAACTATAACTATAATCCAATATTATAATACGCTAACGGAACGTCCTTGGCACAAAATAGACGAAAAGACGATATTTCTAATATGATGCTTATTAAATAATTTAAAAGTTAAAACCACACGGTCTTCGACGTTTTATTTTATATATCTATATAAAATAACCTATCTGTATACCTGTATATAGATATTATATATTCATTTTCATGCAGTGACGTACGCAGGGAGGGTGTTTTGGGTGTTCAATAAACACCCCACAAAATGTTTGGATTTTTGTCTGGTTATTTTTAATTATTCAATTTTATATTATACTTTAAAAGACATTGTATTTATGAAACACCGACTAAAGCAAAATACAAATTTAATTCTTACAAATTTTAGTTTTAATTTAATTTAAAAAAAAAAAATCACTTAAACAAGATTTATAATTAAAATGTACACAGAAACAGGAAATATCATACCTAATAAATATGCATACAGAAGTAATCGTATTGATAAACGTTTCTCTTATATTTTGTTATCGACGTTATCATAAACAATTTTTGTTTTGTAGGTATCTGCAAGAGACACGACAATATACTATTTTACGTCTCAACTATCAATTTAGAGGTTCACCAATATTCACCAATATTCACCAATATTTTTATTATTAATAGTCAATTCATTTAATATTATAATGGTATTGCGTGAACTTGTTAAATGTTAATCACTTAACAAGTTTCACAGCGTGTTAATAAACACTTTCTAACATTAAGTTAATGATATTTTGTATTTATTATTCAATATAAAAGAGGATAAGACCGTTCAATCGGCGGTCAGTGTCTATCAGCGATTGTTACATTTCGATTTGATTCTGAATTCACTCATCCACATGCGTTGACCTGGACTAGAACACCAGCTCGCCACAGTATCTTAATATAATGGCTAAAACTTTACGAAAATCAAATTTAGTCCTGTGATATTTTTGTTATTTTTATGTTTACGAGTATTTTATAAAATAAAGTATCTATTGTAACTTTGTAAGTATTATAAATTTTCATAATAAAATTTCTTATGTTTTCTAATATTATAAATTCTAATTCTAATTTGCAATTATTTATTTTCAAAAACACCCCACAAAACTTTTTTCTGCGTACGTCCCTGTATAATTACATGCAATTAATTGTTTACATTTTCGTTTTTAGAATTTTCCTAGAATGTATAATATATTAATATCGTCCTATATAATATATCGATCAACTAATTTTTGTAATTCTTGGTGACTATAGGTATATACTACATATACGATATACCCATAAAATTACCTGGTATATTATTATTTTATATGTATAATATCTACGTTCGTTACACTTATTATACCTATATAATAACTAATAAGTACCTACCTACATAATTTGTAAAGTATAAGTGCATAAAAGCACAATATTACCGTATATTGATTATTGGTGTGAGTAGTGAACCGTATGGAAATCGTTAGGTATATTATTATTATATATGTACTAATACTAGGTAGGTACATAATATCTAATTATCGTCGAACTAACTAAATTGATTTTTAATGCGTAATACGGAATGTTCAATGTATCAATAAAATTTAACCTTCTATAAATAATATTAACCTTCATTATTCTTCGAATTGATAAAACGAAATTATAAGTAATACCTAAGAATAATAATAATACTTTAAAACTTTAAACTAAAATAGTGCGCGCAGATTTTATTTAAGTTTTTGATTATAGATAAATCAGAAAATTTGAACGCTATCCGAGATACAACTATTATATAACGTACTATATTATAATCACGTAGGTACTTACTTTTCTGGTTTATAATCGGAAAAATAACTTATTTAAACAATATCGCAGTATTTCTTGTTTTCATTCGGATTTCGGGTTACCGCGGTATACGTTTGCGATAAAGTAAGTTTTATATAGTCCTGTAACTGTAAGTCCTCAACAATATTGTTTTATATTTTCCGCGTGCAATAATAACATAACGAAGGACTTTCTAGTTTCTGTGCAGTGTGCGAGATATACAATGTCTGAAAATATTCTTGTGGTAAAAATAATATTATTACCAACCATCATAAATGAGATATTTTTCGATAAAAAATCGTATCTAGTTGATAGTTAACATTTCATTTTGATCATTTTTTAGATTTCCCAGTAGCCATTTATTTTTATTTTTTATATTTATTTTGGGATAAGAAAACTAATAAAAAATAACGGAAAAAATTTGAGAAAAATATAATTACTTATATTTTACGTATTACAAATTGTTAATATTATTATTATTATTATATGTCATATTATACTTATACTCATAGGGATATGATATAAAAATATATGATAAGCATACAGATAATTTACATAATATGTATGTAATAAAATTTTGTAACTATTTTAATTTTTAAATTTAAATAAGGTTGCATTTTATAAAATCAATAAGTGAAAACTCAAAATTTTAATCGCTTATTTATTATTAGGACGTCTAAATGAACTTCTCTCGAAATCGTTTTTTCAGTAACCGTTTAAAAATTGTATAACATATATTAAGTATATGTCTATACATGAACACCCGATAAAATTTTCAAGTCTCTAAGTTCAATATAAATACCAATAAAATGTCTAAATGAATCCTCTAAGTTTAAATTCACATATCTGACAGAACTTCATTCAAAATTGTTTTTCCAAATATGATGATTTATCAAATTGAAACTTGAAATTTTTCAAATATTTTGGTACCTAACACATTAAACTATTTATTATAAGGATACTTTAATAAAATTTACAGACCTTAAAACCCAAAATTGTCAATTTTATTGAACATAATTGACAAATTGTTGACAAATAATAAGAAGAATATATGAAAATATGAAAAATCTTGGATTTTCGACTAAACTAAAAATTTCAACTTTAAACAGCTTTAAAATAAAATTGAAACTTGGGTTATTTTTATAATATTTGAATACCATTTTAAGCCATATATGAATATGCTCAATAAAATTATTGAACCTTAAAACTCAAAATTACCAATTTTATTAAACATTATATTGATAAAAACGAGAATTAATCAAATATATATAGAACCTATGTGAACACACAAAAAATTTCATGTCTCTAAGTTCAATATTTATAGTTATCGTGAAATATTGAAATCGAATTCGTCAAAATTTCAGTTTTCATGAAAAATGCCGAATTTCGTCATTTTTGGTAGTTTGTTTTGTTGCATAAGATCAATTTTGAGAAATTCAAAAAATTACCAGAATAAAGTACCAACTACAACCACTTTAATAAAACATATGCTGATTCTTGAAAACCAGAGCATTAATTTTAATTAGAATTAGAAGGAAGTATTGATTAATATATTGCCGTCGTTTTATCGTCTTTTTTTCTAACACATAGGGTCAATTCGAAAAATGACCTAAATAAAGTATCAACAACATCTACTTTCCAACCGAAAACATATGCTATTAGTAAAATCGGAGCATTAATTCGGGTAGTTAACAAAAAAAACAAAAAACTAAAAATATCAACTTTAAACAGCTATAAAAAAAATTGAGAATAGGGATTTTTCTAATATTTTGATATGAATGTTAAGTAATATGTAGACATCTTTCAGTAAAATTTTCAGACCTTAATCCCAAAAATTGTCAATTTTATCAAACATTATATACATAAAAACAATAATTTTACGAAATATTTAAGTCCTATATTTTGTAGAAAAATTAACGTTACGGTTCCAAAATTTTACAACATTTATGTAGTACCCATGTGAATACCCAATAAAATTTTCAAGTCTCTTACTTAAAAATTGCACGAGTTATCGTGAAATATTGAAATCAAAATCGTCAAAATTTCAGTTTTCGTGAAAAATTCCGATTTTCGTCGTTTTTTTACCGCTTAGGGTCAATTTTGAGAAATTCGAAAAATGACCTTAATAAAGTATCAACTACAGTGGCGTAGCTAGGATTTTATTTCGGAGGGGGGGCTGGAATATTATGTATTATACTGTTATTATATAGGTTGGCGTAGACTTACTTATATAATATATACCTACTATAGCAATACTAATCATGTTACAAGAAAACAATGAACCAATAACCATGGTACAAGACAATAACACATTTAATATTTCAATACTCATAAATTAAGAAATAGTTTAAATACAAAAGCAATACAAAAGTTTGTGTTAGTAAAATGTTTATTTAATAATTACCAGTAAAAATTATGTATAATCCATTTTACACAATTTTTACTGGATGAAATTAAAAAAAAAAACAATATTTGTCTATAATCTTTAAAGCGATTATAAATTGAATTTTTTATAATTTGTAATTGAACTACCATTCTCATTTCCCTGTTAATAACACAAAATAAACGAAACAAAACAAAAATATTAGTTTTTAAAAAAAATATATGACATAATGTTACATATAACACATATACCTAAAACAATAACTTCAAAACTTCAATAGTTACATTTTTTGGTTTTTTTATAAAGAAATTTAATGTGGATTGCTGTTTTTTTCTTTTTTCGGCCATTCTATAGTTTAAATTTTTCTAAGTTTAAATTTTAAAATTTAATTTCGACTATTAGGTATATCGAAGTTAGAAACTTTCAACAAAGTATCATAGATAGCCAGATAGGTATAGATTAGAAGATAATCATAGGTAGCATTGATATTGAACATTATTTGGTTCTATATCAGTGTATCAGTTTTCATTTTATCGATAATATTAAATAAAAACAGCTGTTCATTAACGTGAGATCATGTAAAATCGTGCAATGATCACGGAGATAGATAATAATATACTATAAACATAAAGCATGACAAAATTTTGTTTTGTTATGCTATATTCTATATACTATATTTTTCTTATCTATCTCGATGGCCATGATATAAAATATTGTATTGTAGACACTAAGCATTGAGATAAATATAAGATAACAATATATAATTATTTTATATTTTTATTTTGTATATTATTTTATATCGAAGATAACTATTATTAAATTTAGTTGAATATTAATTAATTTATAATATAGAATACAATAAATACAGAATATGAATATCATAAATATTATTCAATCCAAACGTTTTTAAAAAACATAATTTTTAAAATTCCAGAAATTGGGGGGGGGGGGGGCTGCAGCCCCATCAGCCCCCCCTGGCTACGCCACTGACCAACTACATCCACTTTCCAACCGGAAACATATGCTATTCGTGAAAATCGGCATTATTTAGGGTAATAAAAGTTTCTTCATACTAAAAAAAAAAAAAGACAATAATCATTGTAAAACCAATACATTCTTCGCTCCGCTCAGAATCTAATATAATCGTTTCAATAGGTACATAAATAAATACCGCCTACCTATTCATAAATATATATTATAATATAATCAATCATTGTTAAGTTAGGTTAGGAAATGTAAAAACAAGGAAGGCCGATATTCCCCTGCGAGACTACGACCCCGTTGCCCTTGAGTAGGTACATGTATTTCATGTAGGTATACCATTATGATGACATTATGATATTTATCCAGTGAAATTATTGACAAATTAATAAATAAATAAAAATGATACCACTATTAAAAATATTATTTTCAAAAATATAATATACTCACTTGTAGTGTTCCTATATTATTGATTTTCGTCGCGACTCGTAACGAAAACCAGGCGTATCATGATCCTACTTTACAACGCCCTGTATCCACAAATGACGTGATGACCTTTTAAACGATAATGTCGGGTGTGCAAAGTCGTTGCGTCAAGTCGAAAACTCCACGAATATCTTGGTTATCACAGTTACCGCGGTATCGTCATATACACACAGGATAAATAACATTAATGGAAACCAATTTTAAAACTCCCTCGGGATCACGCGCTCGTATGATAATTTTAGAATACGTACCTACGCAAGAATCGACGATTTATCGTTAAATAATAGCTACCAAAAACTCGTAAATTGAAATTTTATATTACAAGTAATATGCATCTATATATGTTATTATGTAAAATAAAAAACCCCTATAAGATCGTTTAAAATACACGGTTACAAAAAAATGTATATTTGTTTTTATATTCACTTTGAAACGCGGTTAACCGCAATTTACCGCAATTCGTAATGAACGGAAACGATGTTTACAAATTACAACAACGATTAGCAAATTAAACCATAAAATCATTATTTAAATATTATCGCGGCGGACAAAGTAAACACTTTGTATCGAGTAAGTCAATTTTTTCAGCACAAATCGTGTGAAATGTGGACACAGGTGTGCACGGTAAAAATAAAATATTACTATAGGTAGGTATATATTATTATTATAATATACATTTCGTGTGACGGGCGATGTTGGCTCACACCTTCGTGTCTGGTTTTTTATAAAATAAATAATAATAATAATAATAATAATAATAATAATAATAATAATAATAATAATAATAATAATAAATTCACGTCGTTTTAAAACCATGCGAATGACGTCAATTCATTGTGCGTTTTAAAACTATAAAAATAATTTATTCTAACACACACACCTGTAGTTCGGTGGTTAAAAGTTTAATAATAATAATAGAATTGTCAGAATTTCGGAAAACGTCCGAAATTTATCACTTTTCTAGTGGTCCTATTACAACATGGATAATATTATAATTTGCTTAAATATTTTCATCCGGTTAATTTCTTATTGAAATGATTTCCAAAGATATATGACAAGTTTCGTTGTTTCTTGTTTCTAATACAATAATACCTACAATAGATATCACGAAAAAAAAATTAAACATTTTATACGAGTAACTATGGTGTCCTGATCTATTTACTCGCCGGAAATTAAATTTTTTAAATTTCGTTTTTAATAGGTAACTTTAGTTAAGTAACAGACTATATGTAATTACCTTTATTTTTTTTTTTTTTAATTAATCATTTTGTAAAAAAATAAAAATAAAACTTTTTAATTTTTAATTTTTAGATTCTGAGCAAAGCGAAGATGTATTGGTTTTACGAATTTACGATGTGTGTCTTTTTGTTTTGTTTTTATGTCTGAAGACAATTATACTACCAGAAATAATACTCCGATTTTCACGAATAGCATATTTTATCGGTTGCAAATTAGATATAATTTGTACTTTTTTCAAATTTCTCAACATTGACCACATACGACAGAAAAAACGATGATAAAATGACAAAAAAACGACATTTTCCACATTGAAATATGACGAATTCGACTCATCAGCTAAATGATAGATGTTTATAATAATAATCATAGTGATAAACTGATAATATAATTATTATTGAAAATAATAGCAACCAAAATAATAATATTATTGAAACTAATAGGAATCATCTACAAACCAAAATTTCCATCGTAAATCTCATACATTTTGAACACCTCCCGGGGTTGGGCCCATCACTTTTTAACTTAACCTATTTTCTGCTCATAGGCCTAATATATCTCTGTATCAAATTTCGTCGCAATTGGTCCAGCCGTTTAGGGATGAATAAAAGGCAAACAGAAATTCGTTTATATATATATATATATATATAAATATTTCATCAATAAATGCTTAACGTGTATGTACCTGTAAAATGTATTTCAATATCTCAATCTCAAGACTCAATTTTTTTTATAGGTGTTTAAAGTTGAAATTTCAGGAAAATTAATATTCAAAGTATTTATATGGATTCTTCCTATTATACCTATATTTCAATATTTTACAATATTGATAAATAAAATTTATACAAAATTTTATGATATAAGCATTTAGGTGACAAGGGATTTCATGAACATTTATATTGAAATTAGAGACTTGAAAATTTTATAGAGTGATCATTCATGTACTATATATGTACCTATATGGTCCCTATGTGTATGATAAAATTTTGGGTTTTAAATATTTAATTAAAATATGTCAACATTTTAATTAATACCTACATTATCTGATTGAACTTCAGATTGAAATCAGAATTGTTTTTTCGAATGCAAGGTTTATCATTGCATTCAAATTCTAATTAAAATTAAACACTATGATTTGCACACCTATATCCTTGCGGCAGGATTAACCATTCCCTTTCTTTTTAAATTTGAAGATGGCTAGTTTATAGAGTACCTATGATAATTTTACGAGTAATATGTGGATTTATTAATTATATAATTTACCTAATCAAGAATTTTAGGAATATTTTTCATTTGTTAAAGAAATTATATTTCTGACATCATTTTAATAATTAATTACCTACTATATTTATTTAATTTATTTTCAATATTTACTTTATTTAAAAAACAAAATATATTATAAACTAGGTAGTAAAAATTAATATTACAAAACTATTAATTCATTAATTATTATTAGGTAATTATCAGTATTTTATAGTAATTTTTAGTTACCTACTTATTACTTATCATAATATCTATAATATGAATTTTGCATTCCCCCCCCTCATATATCTAATAGAAATATTATTTATATAATATAATTAAAATTTATAATTATAAAAAATTTCCAATAAATTAAAAAAATTCTTAAATTCACCACCTTGATAAAATTAGAAAATTGACCAATCAAAATTATTTTACAAATATATCTTCAAATTTCATATAACATAAAAAAAATAAAAAGTTATATATTTTATTATTTTGCAAATCAAATTAAAATAAAATAATAAAGGTAATATTAAAGTCTAGAGGTACTACATAGGTAGTTACTAAAAAACAAGGCATTGAAAAATCTTAATTTTACGGAGATTTTACAATGATCAAATATCTACAATTTGATCTGGGACACCTGGTATATTATTATACAGACACCTTTTGTATTCAAAATGTTTAATAAATGTAATATTATTGCTGTTTTCGAATGATACATCGTCGGATCGAATAATAAATCAATTTTTTGTGCAAATTATTTCAAAAGATCGAAGAAATTATTATATTATCATAGTATAAAATCCAATAATTCAAAACTTTAAACAATTTTATTTTTCCATAAATTGTGATTAGTATTTAAATTGAATTTAAAAATATGTAGGTATTAATATAATAGTTAATAAATTAATTTGAATATTTCGTTAAATATTTATGCCTAAATTAATTCATTTTCATTTTTTACAGTGATTTATTAAAATAATGTGATTAGATTTTTAGGAAAAATCTATAATGAATGAATATCATATTTATAAAATTTAATTCATTTTTTATTCAATATAAGAATGAGATTATCAAATTATTAATAAGGAGATTGATAAGAATAATAATAAAAAAGAAAAAATTTAATATTGATGTAGCTGAATTTCATACTTTTATATCATCTGTTATATTGATTTAAAATCTATTATTAATATACTTGAACACTTTAACAAAATACTAAAGTATAAATTTTTGTCAAATTTTTCAAACAATATACCTATAGAAAATAATTTTTAATTTTAGAAAATATTCTAAGTTCTATATTTTCATGAAAAATGAACAACATGGTTTCAAAATTTTAAAACTAATGAAAATACCCAATACAATCTTCAATTCATTATGTTCAATATTTCCTGAGTTATCATAAAATATTTGAAATCGATATCATCCAAATAATTACAGTTCCTTTTATTACTATACAAAAACTATGTAAAAACGACACGATAGTACAATTGAACAGAGCATAAAATTATTCAACAAATGTGAATATGCGATATAAACAGAAAAGATCAAGAACCTAACATTATAAAATGAAATGCAAATTAGACTAAAAATTAGAAAAAATTTTAATATAATTTTTGTACCCACATATCAATTCTTAGTTTAAAAAAAAATTAATTCCCCCATAAAACAAAAAGAATTAACATTATTCTTAATCTAATAAATGTATAAAAATAAAAGTTATTTTTATGGAACACTGTAAAAAGTTTAAATGTACCTAATATAAAAATGAATTATTATCATTTTAACAAAAACTTTTTAATTAATTAAATTTATTAATAAAAGTATTATAGCTTAAATTTATAAAAAAAACAATGTTAGGAATTTTTTAAATAAATAATAAAAAAAAAAAACGTAATGTAATGTTAATAATATTTTATTTATAAACATAATAAAATATTGATCAATATAATAATATAATATTTATTATTATTGATCATATAAAAAAAAATACATAAAAAACATATATAAATTGGATAGAAAATGTTACAATTCACAATTAATAATAGTTTTTATGTAAAACATAAAAGTGTATGATAAAAAAATTTAATCACACAATAAACAATAAAAAGTAAGTAATATAAAATTTTATTGATAATGTTTAATATTACTTTGTCAAAAAATTATTTTTTATTTATGCTTTGAAAATATTTTATGAATTTCATACACATAATATACTATTTATTGTAAAAAAAGATTACATCTTTTTTTTTTTAATTATAAATTTATTTACCCACAAATTTAAAAATAAGTAGGATTCAATTTAATACCAAGGTGGAAATTTTCATTGTTGATAATTAGATGCAATTATAATTGGAATGAAAATGTTTTACTCAATGATGACTGGAATGAATATGTTTTACTCAACGGTTACGGATTTAGCCAAATTTCTTGGACAGTCAACATTACAGCCACGCATTACTGCAATGTGATATGACAACAATTGCATTGGTATTACGGTCAGCAAACCCTAAAAGCAAATTACTATTAGAGACAACTCACAATTTATTAATATAACTAATGAAGAAATATGCTAGGTACCAATATAAACAATCACCAAAATGAATATTAAAATTTACCTGTAAACAATCAACAGTGTGTGGAACATCTATGGTTTGCCAAGCTAAACTCTTAGTTTCAACATCATCTTTTTCACATATGACAATTGGGCGGCCTTCACGAGCAGTGACTTGTTGTAATGCGTTAGTACATTTCTATAGAACGAGTAAATTTATTAAAACATAAAATAATATTAAGATTACTAATCATATTTTGTAACTTCATACTTTGTAGACTGGATCTCTAGTCAGTATCATAATTATTGGCATCTGTCTATCAATCAAGGCTAGTGGTCCATGTTTTAATTCACCTGCTAAAATTCCTTCGCTGTGAAGATATGTAAGCTCTTTAACTTTCTAAAGCCAAAATTATTACGTTATTTATAGTTGTATAATACCTAATATATAAATTAATTAATACTAACCAATGCCCCTTCCAAACATGTTGCATAGTTGTAACCTCTTCCCATGACCAACAATGACTTCTTTTGATATAAAGATTCAGCTAATTTCATTACTTTTTTGTCAGCTGCCAATACTTCACGAATTTGATCTGTTATATTTTCTAAACCTCTGATGATCTATGAATAATTATTTTTATATAAGCATATCACATATCAATAATTGCATACTTATTACTTATACAGAATATGTCACAATACTTATCCTAATCAATAACTTTATTTTTAATAAAAATATTATTTAAAATTATTTATTTTATTTTTTTAATAAAAATAAGTCTTCACACATACACGATATCCATATTGAATAATAATATTTAATTTTACCTCATTTCTTCTGGGCTGCAATGATATTCTATCTTCGGACATGATTAACCCAAACATCACTAATGAAATGAATTGTGATGTGTAAGCTTTAGTGGAAGCTACACCTATTTCTGGTCCCGCATTTATGTGAATACCACAATGAGATTCACGACTGATGGAACTTCCTACTGTATTTGTAACACCAACAATTAAAGCACCTCGTTGTTTGCAATATCTCAATGCCAATAAAGAATCAGCAGTCTCTCCTAAAACCAATAAATTTAAATTATTATTATGATCAAAAGTTTATACATTTTCAAATTTTTAATGAAATAAATACATATTAAGAAATGTAAAAGATTTACTATAAAATTATTATGTTTTAACCTATTTATTTTAATTTGTATGAAAATTTAAAAAAATTTATTGCTAAACATAAACAAAGAACGTTTTTTATAAATTGAGTAAATTGAAGTTAAAAAACAATCTTTCAAAAAAATCATATTGTCAGTATTGTATTTTTAATAATAAACATCATAATATTTATAAATAATTATGCCTATTAAAAAAACATGTAATAAATTGTTATTTTTTTTTTTTTATAATTATATTTATTTTTCCAATTAAAAAAAAATAATAATTATTTTTTTTGTTACATACCAGATTGTGATAAAAAGAAGCATACATCATCTCTAAATACTGGAGTGTTGCGATCCAAAAAATCTGAAGCCAATTCTACCATAACTGGTAGTTCAGTAAGTTCTTCTAAAAGTTGACGCGTCGCAAGAGCACTATGAAAACTTGTTCCACATCCAATCATCATTAAACGACGGCATCGTTTTATTTCTGGAATGTAATCCTGAAAACAAAAATAATAACATACTTTTAATAAAATAATTTTCTCTTATTTTAATTACTTGGATCCTTGTAACTTTAATAATTAAGGAATATTTGTTAAATTTAAAACAATGTAATGAAATATTAAAAATTATTTATTTTTAAATGATTTGGCTATTACTAATATGCGAATGTACAAGGAAATTTTATTCAGTTTCCAACTAAATTTCAAGAACAATTATTAAGTGAAATAGATTAATGAATAACATAACACATAACACATAACACATAACACATCAATTAAAATTAATTGTATAATATATTATAACCCCTTATAGATATACATATACTAATATACGAAAATAAAAATCATATTATTATAGAAAGTATTTATAACGTAATTTTACCAACGAAATTAATATTATTTTGAATAAATTTTAATTAATGTATTTTCTAATAATTACAATTACCACAAGTTATTTGTAATTTATTTACTTTAATTCCGCCGAGAATGACAGTCTGATTTTCAAAATTTACTCTGCCTCTCATAGTGTTTACAACAGATTCCGGTTGTTCGAAAATTTCTTTCTGCATAAATGAACTAAAATTTCCTTTCATTATCTGTTGAATTTCCATCTTGACCGTGGTGATCTCTCTAGCATGAGGATCATCAGTAGACATTCGCATCCTGTGTATGGTTAACCTTCCTTCCCTTACAGCAGCAACGTCGTCGTCCTAAAAATCATAATTACATTTAAATGGAAACATTTTAAGATTTAACCACGTATAAACAAATAACAACTTGTTATAAGTAAATAAATGTTTTTAAATTATATTATTTACTTAAATTATTAGTTAGACGCAACAGAAAGTGTTATTTTATTATCTATATACATATCCATTTGTAAATAAATAGTATATTTATCCAGTAGTCAAAAAAATGATAATATATTATTATTCTAAAATCAATGAGGTACAAAAAAAAAGAAGTTAAAAATTCACTGAAAATGTAGCCCATATATAGTTTCAGGTAATACATTAAATTTGAAGTCATATAATATATTATAATTAATTAATAATAATTCTAACAAATAATATGTATACAGATAGGTATTATATAGGTACAATGAATCGAAAAAAAAAAATATTAACTTTATAATATCCTGTGACAACACTCTTCATTTTGTAAAAAAAAATTAAGATTTACCTATTAAATATGTACAAACCTCCAAGTATATAACTTGATTTGTATGTTCAATGATGGCACTTGCGTCCGACGCGAAAAAATACTCAACTTCTTCTTTATCTCCTAGTGGATGGAATTCGGAAGTAGTCTCTTGACGAGGGATTGGAATGGGAATGGACATTTTATCGCCACGGATATAACGATGGTCTAAACGGATTAACAATGTTAAAGAATTAAATTGTATATTTTTCCTGAAAAAATGTTTACTGTACATTACATGCGCCTTATTTCCTTACCAGCATATAGTATTATTATTAGGTTTAGGTTGACAAAAAAAGAAAAAGGAAACAAATCCTTCTAAGATCTACTAAAATATTAGAGTATACTATAGATATATTTTATTTACACAATTATATATACAACAGTCGATAATAAATTTAAATTTTTTTTTTTTTAATTATTAAAAACAAACAACATTATTAAGAGGACGTCACATTATATAATATATTAAAATAATGAAAATAATAGATTATTATTTATAATATATATATATTAAATTAATTAAGACATATAATAAAATGTGGCAACGATATAAAAACTACGTTTTTTTTTTTTTTAATATTTTGCATTATCAATCTATATTATATAATAATAATACTCGAATAACAAAAAATTTACGTAGATAAATACAGATTGATTCACCAAATGTGCTCGTCATGCCGTCTTTATTTCAAAAATACGCATTTTATAAAAATATAAATTTACTTAATACATATATTTTCCAATACTTTTATTTATATGTTGTAAATATACGATTTATATGTTGTAATAACAAAAAATAATGACAAATATATATATATATTTTTTTTTTTAATAGAAATCTATTCTTAATAATTAAAAAAATTAATTATCATATTGAGTAGAAAAAATTAGGCAATAAAATTCTCTACTATTATTAATATATTTTTATACTATGAATTATTATTAAGATTAACTATTATTTTAAATAATTTATAATAATTAAAAATCTCTAATTAGTAATTACTAATTATTATACATATTTTCACATTGATTTAATACATAAAAAAATTAAGAAAATTAGGTACCTAAACAATAATTTACTCGTATATAAAAATTATTTCAAGCATTTATTTGAAAATTAAAATTTTCCATCATATCATGATATAATATTATAGGTACTTTAAGTATCTTAAATATCTTAGTATACCAAAATATATGTATACAAATTTGAATTATACATAAGTATAGGTTACTAAGAATAAAAAATGAGATGAGCACGTTTGGTGCACATCTTTCATTATATACTTGTATATATATATATATATATATATATTTAGTATATACGTATATGGCGTTACTATACCTACGTTACTGTACTAACAATTGGACGTTCTCACGCAATTGTATATTTGTATTGTTAAAAATAATAACGAATAGTTAAATGCATAATAATTGATTATCCTGCAAGATAAGTAATTTGTTAAAAATCTTAGTTTAATTAGTTTAAAGTTTTTATTAAAACAAAATGAAAACATTATATTATTATTAAAATCAGATACTCTTATTGTGCATCTATACTATTATAAGTTCCCATAAACCAATTTATTATAAAAATGCATTCAATGGAATATTTCGTTAAAAATAGTACTAACCATAATAGATATTAGTATTCCATTTTATGTCCCAATCCTATAGAGTATAGACCTACAGTTCCTTTTTATTGCCTATAACTATAGGTAGTAATACTTCGCATAATATAAGACAATAAGACATCATTGTGAAATTAATATACCTTATTAAAACGAATAAAAATAATATTACTCCCCATAAATTCATAACATACAATAAAGTACGATAAATTTTAATTAATTTTAAATCATTAATACCTACTTCGTAATTTCGTATTATTACTACTTAGTATAGGTATTATAGGTACTATTCAATGTCTTTAATATTTTTAATAGATTCGTTTTCATAATAATAAAAAGTTAAAAATATTTTAATTACAAAACATAAATACTTTTCAAAAAACAAAAATATAAATAGTAAATGTTCTTTAAATATAAAAAAAAAGTATATTATATATAATTATAACAAATATATATATTTATTTCTACTCGTTTACCTAATATTATAATTGTAAAAATTTCCTAATTAAATTATTATAGGTATCTGAAATTTAAACCACATTTCTGATTATAATTTAATATTATTTACGATTAGTTAATAAAATAGCACGTATTATTATTTTTACCACATTGGTATTATATTATAATAACTTATCAATTGTAGTATGTTTATGTTAAATTTAACAAGTATAAAAAAAAACTATAATAAGAAATTATATTATTTCATGTATTAAATTTGAGTCTCCTGGACATTGTATTTACTAAAATAATTTTCTCTTGTATATATAGTCTATACATTAAAATTTTATTAAATCATTATTAGTTCCACCACCACCAAATAAGCCAACGCTAGACGCGTTTAGGTCGTTTTGAATGCTAAAGCCTGTTAATTAATTTCTGGTCATAAAAGAAATATATGGATTTGTCTTATGATTTGTACCTGTTAATGAAAGAGACTCTCCGTCTATCGAATCTTCACGGGTCACACACACAAACGAAACAAAAACAAAAATATAACCAATGTGCCAATTTGACTAAAAAAACTTATCCTAATAATTTAAATAAAAATATATATTGTAACATTTGTTCATACCTTTGCTATAAAGAATCGGGATATGATCGGTGGCCAGCCTCGTATCCGACTTGATTCCGACAAGGAGAGGACTTCCCCTTCGAGTTGCCACACATTCATCGGGAAACAATTTGCTTTTGAAACACAATGCAAAAGCGCCTTCCTAAAGAAAACAATCACAATTATCATAAATTATTTTATGTACATCAATCAACTGAAGTACTGAGCTGCTATATTTATGGATTTGGATATAAAATTAATATAATTACCAATTGCTGTACAGCTTGTTCGACCAGTTCTCTGAAGAATAAATTCGGGTGTTGCGTGTAAATGTGATGCACCAGCTTCACGATCGCTTCAGTATCAGTTTCCGATTCAAAAAAATATCCTTTGCGTTCCAAAAATGCTTTGATTTCTTTATAATTAGTGACTATACCATTGTGAACCACGCAGAATACTTGCTCTTTGTCAGATCGTTGTGGATGAGAATTCACACTGCTGGGAACGCCGTGAGTGGCCCAACGCGTGTGCGCTATACCCACGTGACTGTTTAAGATTTCTTCAAAGTCTAATTGATCTTTGACTGTAATACAATACAATAATTTAAATATTTATTTAAAAAAAATCAATGATCCAACACAAAGCACAAACTTACATGAAAGCAATTCGTCTTCAAGGGCAACTACTTTTCCTTCTTTCTTAACGATCGTTATATCCTTACCATCCGGACCGTCGAAAGCGATACCTTTGTTCATAACATATATACAATACGTTAAATTATTATTACAAAGAGATTCAACTATCATTATAATAATTATAATTATTAAATATAAAAGATCACAATACATTACATAGGTAATAAAAATAAAGCTGCCATTAAAATCGTCAAAACACAAAATATTAAATAATAATAATTATTACGAGTAATATGTGGTTTTTTTTATAAACGAATTCTTATACTATATGCTACCCTTAACTAAGTATTAAATAAGTATTATAAATAATTTAAAATATTAAATCGAATATAATAATAGGTTTCTATACCTCCTTTTGATTTTAATATTTTTATTTTAATACTTAATGATATATTATAATATTATAATACATAACAATAATGTACCTTATAAATATTTATATGGTATATCTAATATATATATCTTATACTATGACAGACAACGTTTAATTTCAGATTTTATTTTCCACATTTAATGAAAATAAAACATATTCAACAAATAATATTTTCTCTACATAATTGAATTTAAATTATATTTATTATTTTATGATAGTATTACAGTTCAAGGTAAAATAATATATAAGTATTCTAACATTCGAATTTATAGAGCTGTAAGCGAAAAGTATACACAATACATATTTGTATAATCATTATAAAATATTTAAATACCATTAAATTTCAACACTAAAGCAAGACGATACTTACAAGACTATTAATTGTATGTATATTTGTTTATTTACGTAAAAAAATATAATGTATTTATATAAAAATATAAAATTATATTATAATAAATAATAGTTTAATTTTTCTGTTTTTTTTTTTTTAACCATTTAATATAATTCAAATACAACTTTAAAGGAATTTTTAAAAAAATTAATTTTTTAATATTCTATAAATAAATAATACTATATTAATATAATAATAAAATGAATCGAAATTTGTAGAACATAGATAAGATCAACGATATTTAAATTATTTAGAATTATTAAAATAATTGATATTTTGTAGATAAATAAATGAAATATTCAATACGATGTAAGTACATTGAATTATAAATATTGTCATATTGATAATAACTAATTTGTTAAGAAATAAAAAACACAGTTCATTACTATATTTATTAAGTAATCAATATGATCAGTATACACTTAAATAAAATATTATTTGGATGTATATTTTAATTCAGATATTTTTGAAAAATTACAATTCGCCAAGGTATGTAATTTATAATTTAAAAAAATTGTATATTATGTAAACGTAATATAATTGAATGTGTTTTAATAACATTTTTATTATAAAAATGGTTTTAATAACATTTTTATTATAAAAATTCAAAATAAATGCACATATATAAGGAATGAAATGTAATACCTTTAATGCTTTAACTTCTCTTTTAAAGACTGATTACATAATATACTAATCCATTATTAATAATTAGTAATATTTAAGTAAAATATTGTGGTTAATCGTGTAAACAAATTCTACTTACCAGCTGAATCATAACCTCTATATTCTAATCTTTTAAGTCCATTTACAAGAAGAACTATAATCTCTTCTCTAGATTTAGGTGTCAAGTGGTTGAGATAAGCAAAAATTCCTAAAATTATAATACATTATTAATTATTTTATTCAAATAATAAACAACAACAGAATATTAAAAATATAATATTGAACGTCAATATAATACCTAATTATATTATTTATTAACAAAAATTATTACAGAATACTTGCACTATTATCTTGCACTTAACGCAATTATAATTATCATATTTAAATATCAAGATATCTAATCTTATAAATAGTAATCTACTTGTGTATATTCATGATTAAGTCCTAAACTATAAAATGTATAAATAGATACAAGAATATAATATTATTAATATTAATATAAAAAAAAAATTGTTTATATAAATTCCAATAAAAAATAAATAGGGCGTTACTGATACAAGCTATTCAACGATCGATAATTATGTATGTATATTATTATTATTAACATGATGCTATATTCCTGATATGTCTATACCTGTTTACCTTGTTTAAGTTAACAACTTTCAAATATCTAAAAGTATAAAAAAAAAAAATTAACAAAATTCAAAACAATCAAATTGATCGCCAAATACAAACAAACAAAATTAAACACTGGCTTACACTAAACATTTTAATTTGCATTATTACGTCAATTTACAAAGAAATTACATACACTAATATAAATAATTATAATTTATCAATTAATAAAAAACACAGACATGGAATTCTTGATTTTTTATGTTTATATAATAAAAATATAATCCACATGTTACTTGATGTGGATAGATAATATTATAGTTTCCAGTATTTTTTACTCGTAGTAATTGCCATTTGGCATGTATTCATATTATATATTTTATTTTATTTTAGATTATGTGTTTTTATATTATTATAATTAATAAATAATATTTAAATTAATTTAGTTTAAAATATAAAAATTTAAAAAGAATAAGATAGAATATTTTATTTGTGTAATTGTTTTATATTATAATATCATTGATTATATTATAATTTGTATTAAATACATAAATAGTTACAATATTACTATGAATATAATTTATATATTTTTATATAATTATTTTGTTGTGAACAACAAGTTTTTGGAGAGTCTACAAATCAAATATAAAAATTATTATTTAAAAAAAAAATATAAATACAATATGTACAATGTACACATATTATATAAATAAGTTAGCATTATTGTGATCATTTAAATTTTTAGCATAAAATTAACATGTGAAGAAACCACCCATTGCCAATCGAAACACATCTAATAAATTAATTCAATTTTAAATCAATTAAAATTATTTATTGATTATCGGCCTCGTGGCGAGATCATTTTTTTATTTTAAGGCAAATTAAGTAAGTGGTTTCCAGGCAGAGAATAATTATTAATTAAAGCGTTTGAGTAGTTTTAAAGACCCACATGTAATTTTTTATAATATATTATGTTTTATGTATTATGACTGTTTGTTGGACTGTAGGTAAGTTTAAGTTTTTATGGATACAGTTTAAACTATAATATGAGATATAAAGAACAAAGAAGTCCATTAAATAATCAAAGAAAAATTCTAGATTAGGTATACCGTATACGTACGACTGTACGAGTAATTTGAATTTTGTTTATGTTATTTTGTTTATTGTATACCGTTAATCCACATAGGTTTTATGGTGGATTTAAAAATTATTAATTTAATATGTAAGCTAGTTGTGTTTATTTATTAATAAGTATTTGAAGTATTACATTGTTAATTATTGGCACGTGTGATATCCAATAATGATACTAAATAATTATTATATACCTATCACTCTTTTCACAAAAAAATAAGAAAATGAAGACATTATTAAGATTAAGTGGTTTTATAAAATATTATACCTGTATACATTTTTTTTTTTTTTACATCCATTAATAACATATTTAGTAATTTCTAAGGGCTTAAATGCAAAATATTCAAAGATTTTAGGTAATGACGTCTTCTAACTCTAGTAATGACATAAATTTACGTTTACTGTACTATATAAATTAAAAAGTAGGTACCTATACCGTTGTTTGCTATTAAAGAATAATTGAAATGACATGTACGAGTATATTTACATATATATTAAATTATTAACAGTATCAACGTATATATATATACAACTATACTATTTTAAAGATACTTGCTTAAAATGTATACGTCAATACTTGTCAAATATAGTTAATATAGCTCTTAAGGCAGTAAAAATAGTATTATAAATATAAATTTTAATTACAATAAAAGATAATATAATTTATACGTCATATAATATTAACTTCAATATAGTAAATTATTTACATTTACATGAATTTGGTAAACACAAATATAATTTTAATGTTTTAATTATTGTATACTTAAATTTAATTGCACCAAATATTAATTTTTACTATTTAAAACCATGTTTTTACATTTAACCAGCTTCGAACTGTAATAAAATTGAGTTAGACCTAAAGCTTATTATATTTAAGTAAGGAATTAAATTCATTTTTTTTTTTTTTATTATTATTAAAAATATATAATACTATTCCCGAAGCAATCCGGGTTAGCAAGACGGATAAAGATATAATAAAATATAATTTCCAGATAAAAAGTTTTTATTTTGATTATGTTTAATCTTTAATCAAAAAAGTTGTCCGCAGAAAAAAATTACGATTTTGGACATAATCCAAGTATGAATTATTGTATTGTAACATTTTACGAGTATGTTGTAACATCCATCGAAAGTGAATGGCAAAACAACCGGTTCGTAAAACACTTCCACACGATTTATATATAGCTTGCTTTGATCTTTTTTATTTACACTTACATATATGATACACTATATTCTAAAATAAATGCAATACATTGCATACAGAGATCGATAAAATATTTAGATTCACAGAGAAAGGTTAATAATAATACGTAACTTACATAATATTATCTACATTATATTTGTTGATAAATTATATAATATGTATATTGGAAACGCCCTAAATATAAGGGAAAAATAAATTTAAAGCAAATCGTAAAACTAAATTACAGAAATTAAGAATTATCCATGTATACTCATAGAATTATTATATTTGCATTTTCTTGAAATAATATATAGTTTTTACATTTTTGTGATAATAAATCAACTTTAATTAATTAATTGCAATTTTATGTTTTTATATTAAAGAAATAGGTAATACGTTTTTTATATTCATTTCCAATCAAATCTTATTAATCGTTTTCCAAGTAGGTATAAAAATATAAATTATTTTAAAGGATGTTCCAAATAAATTACATTTTACAGAAAATAGTACAATAAGTTTTTAATTAAATTTTAACTAAGTGTTTAACATTCAAACATTTTTATCTTAACTATATATTTCACTTTAAAATCCAAATAACTACCTAAATAGTAATATTATTTAAATAATATAATACATCACATATTGCCTATTATATAATATTATTCAAATTATTATTTGATATTAATTAAATTAATTATTATATTGATTATTAAATCAAATCAATAACAATTTTTGTCCTCTAGTATCTATATTAATTTTGAATTTAAAATTAACAAATATTTAAATTTCTAGGAAAATTTTACTCTTTTTACGTTTAATCATAACTACGTTAATTACGCGTAAATAAAATTCGTCAAAAAATTGCAGTATATTAATATTTCAAACATAAATACATAATAATATATTATATAATTATGATTAAAAATTGATACGTAATCGTTTATTTGTTTGACTCGTCACCAATTATATATTAATAATGTATATACCTAATATTATAATATATAATATACATAAATCAATTAAAAAAAAAAAATAAGATTTAATATTAAACATTATTATTATTGTATTATTTAATACGATAATAAAAATCGTTAACCTATATATATAACTTTTTATATAAAATAATGTTAAAATAAAAACACTCACCGCACATGTTGAAAGTGGTTTCAGCGCGTCCGTTCGGATGTAGATTGACGTGCACTGGGGATGGACAGAATGTATTTAAACAGTTGTGTTGGCGGGACAGCCGACGGAAACTCCTACCACGACCTAGGCAGGCACAATGTGTACCGGCACTACAGCCACAGCCACTCGGGCATAAGAATATATTTTAATATATTACTTATTATTATTATGTTTTTTATGTGACAACACACTGACAACGTGGCTGTATGATAGGCGCGCAGTGGTCTCCGAGCGATACGCTCTGCCAGTCAAATCGCGAACTAACACGTAAAAACTTTTTAAATCTGTATAAACAAGCGAAAAATCACAAAATCTTACTGTTATTATTATTGTGTTATAACGTTGTAAAATAATAATATTGTAATATTATAATAAAATATCATATATTATGATAAATTGATAACAATATAAAAGCGCACGAAGAAGTGAAAACAATTTTCCGGGAACGAAAAACTAGAGAAATTTACCGTGGGAAATCGGAAAAATAGGTAATCAAGTATAACGTGTAGAATTAATATAATATTATGCTGCGCAAAAAAAAAAAAAAAAAAAAAAAAAAAAACATATAATATACCTTACTTTATAATCGTACGTGAGATGACAGCCTATACGCGCGCATATACACCATTTTACAATCTATATTGACAATTCGAATAATTTGCAATGAATTATGATGATTTGTAAAATATAAAAATAATATTCGTATAGTACAATAATAGATCAAAAAAAAAAAAAAATAAATAAATAAATAAAAAATATATATATGAAAATAATTTATACCTTATACTCATTTTTAAATTTCATTGTATATTATAAATTTATAATACAAATTACGTTTAATCTAACCTTAGTTTAATTTATAAATACCGATCGTATTAAGTATTATAAAAAAAAAAAAAAAAAAATGTAATTATTTAAATTATAGAAAATATTTAATATTTAATCCTTCCAAATCCTAATTGCTTCATAGATATGAGATAAAATAAATAATGAAAATGCATTTTAATAATATCTAAAATACTTTAAATTATATAATATTCCAATATATATAGGCATGTACAATTATTATTGAAATTATTGAAATATTTTATTAAACGTTTAAATAAAGAACAATTACGATACCTGATATATTAATATTACCATAAGGCATTAACCAATAGATAAACAAAATTATTTTACTAATAAATCTTATTCACATTTATCTACTAGTTCGGGTTTAAACAATCAATATGAATTAAATATTTAAATACCTCCCAATCTAATTACTTTATTTTCCTATGTATTTACTTTTTAAAAACACAATAAAAATAAATAACTATTCGTAAAATAACAAATATTAAATTTCATAATCTATAGAACAATCCTATAAGAATCAAGTATTATTTTTAGAATGTAATTTACAGTTAATTATTAAATAAGCTTATCTATTATCCTTAACCTTATTTACTAAAATACTCAAATACTTAATTTGAACTAGACATATCATTGCTAACTAAAATAATAAATATTAAATACATTTATTAGATAACCTTATTAATTCATAATTATACAATATTTATTAAAAAAAACATAATCAATAAATTAATATTAATGACTATTATTCAATTGTTGTTGTTACACTATGAAAATTAATTAGTTTAGAATTTTAATCATGCCTACTATGACGTACCATATCATAATAATATTGTACTGAATTTTATAATTGTAAAATAAAAAAGATGATCTAATACTCCTGCCACAGGGATATAGGTGTGCAAATCATAGTATTTAAATTTAATTAAAATTTGAATGCAATGAAAACCGTTGCATTCGAAAAAAAGATTCTGAGCGAAGTTGAGTCAGATAATGTAGGTAGGTATTGATTAATATATTGCCGTTTTTTCGTCGTATTTTCTAACGCATAGGGTCAATTATGAGAAATTCGAAAAATGACCTAAATAAAGTACCAAGAACATCCACTTTCCTACCGGAAACATATGCTATTCGTGAAAATCAGACCATTATTTCGGGTAGTAAAAGTATCTTCATACTTCAAAAAAAAAAAAAAAGACACACATCATTGTAAAACCAATACATTCTTCGCTTTGCTCAGAATCTAAAATAATATTCCAGTTAAACTTAAATAAAATTATTATACTTTATATCTACCTATTAATTAATAATAATATAAATACGATTTTTTCAACATATTTACATATTTTATAGTCTAATAATAATAATCAATTGTTATTAGTTCATTATTTTATTAGTTAATTGAATAAATATCTTTATATTTTATATAAATATGATTTAAAAACTATTTTATATTAATCACACAAAATCATACAATACTATTAACTATATTATAAAATATGCTGAACTGATGATGTCATTAATTTTAACATTTTTATATTATTTTAGGTACAATTTTCTTGAACTTGGTTTAAACTTGCTTGGAGTCAAAAGATTAATAGCACTCAGGCGCCACTCCATAATAATATATTACTCAAAATTCAATATAGGTATCAATTAGAGTTTCACATAAATATGAATAATAGTACCTAAACCAAATTTTATACTTTCACTTTCAAACAATTGCATAATAGTCAACGAAGAAAAAAACATTTTACATGGTATATGATAAAAAAAATAACATTTTGAAGATTTTGGTCCGAATCTTTAGATAACTTATTCAAATTCTTAAAAACTACTCGATGTGGTCCAATATTTGCCAGAGGGACAAGAATAGAATGTGCAGGCCATTATGTATGGCGAGCTGATGGAAGTTTACTGAAAAGAGCATTGACATATATGATAGAGGATAGAGACCAAGGGGAAGACCACGGAAAAGATGGAAAGACAGCGTCAAGGAATTATTAGAAGAAATTGTAGGGGATGCGAACAGGCAGACGATAGAGAGAAATGGAAAGAATTAGTTTTGGCGGCCATGAGTCTAAATGACTCGTAAAAAGCCTTAAATATATATATATATATATTATATATATATATATATTATATATATATAATATATTATTTTCAGTATTATGTATTATTTTATAGTAGGTACGATTTGATACAGTAGCGTCGAAGAAAAATAAATAAATGTAGGACAAAATAAAATGATCACACCCACCCATCATCAAAATTTCTTTTTCATAAATAAGAATTAAATTATTATTTTTAAACACATGATACAGTTAGACATACCTAAATCTATACCTGTATGTTATATGAGTACGTAAGTAGAATACCTACTACTACTCTAGTTCTACACAAGGTTAAAAATATTAAGATCGATATTCATAATCATTATTTATGTAAGTAATAATTTGATATACCCATCTACCTACCCAATTTCACATGTAAGACAAAATAATATCCTACATGGGTATACAAGTCTACAATAATTATTAATTATTAAAATTAATATAATTAATAAAATACGCAATAACTATTAATAAGAATACCACACGAATACATGATAATATTATATTAATATTTGCTCAAAAATCATTACTTTACGGATAATTTATATTTTTCGTTCGAATGTTTATTTGGTTACAATTTTAAAGTAAAATACAAATGAGGAATAATTTATATAAAAGAAGGCATGGCAAGAAACCAGGTAATCATTAAAATTGTGGTATTTCCTATACGTCATGTACATTGACAATTTTTCATCTCATAAAGACATATAGTTATAGACTCATTATCATTAGTTAAAACAAGAAATCAAATAAGAATAATAAATTAATAAACAATATTTTAAATTTGTATGTGATTTAATTTATAACATAATATAATGCAATACCGGCAATTAGTCATGTTTGATAAGTATGTATATTGTATAAGTATGTATTATTATAGATTTATAAGTTTACTATAATTCATTAATAAAATAAAAAAGCAAGGACACTCCTATTAAAGGAATATACGAGTAGATGTAAAGAGAATAAATGAATGTACCTATATACTGATAAATCATCAGTCATCACATTCAAAAAACGATTTTGAGCCAAGTTCATCAGATAATATATATTTAAATTAAAATTTTTACATTTTTATCAGTCACTACGTTCAATATATAATACAACCATAAAACCACTAAATTAGTACAAATTCTGAACAAACCAAAATCTGACAGTACTTCACTCAGAATTGTTTTTGGAATGAAATGATTTATCATTGCATTCAAATGTTAATCAAAATTCAAGACTATCCTCTTTACACCTGTATCCCTTTCTTTGTTTTTTATACTTTAAACAGCTATAGAAAAAAAAAAAAAAAAATCATAAATGTAATGTTTTTCAATTAATTTGAACTGTTTTAAGTTAAATGTATTTGTGCTAATTTTTAAAAAAATGTTGTTTAAAAATTGTATTTAACATTATTGTGAAATATTGAAATATAATAAGAAGAATCTATATAAATACTTTAAATGTTGATTTTACTCAAATTGCAATTTAGACGTTTTATAAAAAAAATTGATTCTTGATATTTTTCTAATATTTGAGAAATACGTTAACCAATATATAAATATGCTTCAATAAAATTTTCAAAATTTTTCAAAGTTTTTTGTCCTTTTTATTAATCATTATTGTAAAAATATTGAGAAATAATAAGGAGAATACTATATGTATTGTATTCTTAAATTTTTGATTACACTAAAAATTTCATTATATACATAACTACGAAAATTTTAGGAAATATAAAGTTCTATATTTTGTAGACAAATTAACGTAACAGTTCCAAAATTGTATCACATATTACATATATATAGTATTTATGTGATTATACAAAAAAAAAATTCAGAAATCTAATGTTTAATATATATATTAAATGATTTTAATTGTTTCCAATCAAATTGTTATTATTAATACAACGTAATATATTATATACCTACCTATAATAAGTACGGAAGAAATTAACAGATATGCCTATAAGGAGAAAGCAAATACTTCTTAAAATTTAACTACTTAAATTTAAACACTTCACCACCACTTATAATAAGTTATATCTAATAAATTAATAATATTATTTTTGTATATAATATCAATATAAACACTTCAATATTTGACTACATCTAGAGACATAGAATTTAAAATCTATGAAAGTCTATGAATTTAATCAAAATTACTTCATATCGATCTAAATTATATTAATATAGAATCAAAGCTAATTTTCCTCAATACATTACATAATAAACTTATTCGCGTAATCTAAGTAATTAAAATAAATGCGTTTGACTTGTAAATAAATAATTTTTAAATACAAAAATAGATGGTCTCTTTCTTCACTTTTTTTACCATTTTTAAAACATATAGTAATATTTTATCATTCAGAACCAATACTATATAATTATATAATGGGTAGTAAATTTTATTTATAAATATAATTTTCTACACACGCGCCACAAATTCACGTAGGAAAAATGGAGAGTATTGAGCATATTTTGGGATCAATGACATGTTTATAAAAAGAAAAGTAATTATGTTAACACGTCTATTTTATTTTTTTAACAATATACTTATACTCAGAATTACATTACGTGATTTATTTTACAACACTACCTATATATATAGGTATAAACTGTATAATTAATTATTGTAATATTTATTGTATATAAATAATATTACATTATACGTGTATATAAGTGATGGGCCATAAAAATAGTTTATATCTGTTACAAATATTATATAACACTATTTCATTATAAATTTATAATATATTCACATATTGTAAATAATATGTAATAGTGGGTCTTAAGTACATACGTATTAAATATAATTTATATATATATATATACACTCGTTACATTATATCTAAAAATAAGTACGATTTTAAAACGTGCAAATTTACTTTTCATATTCCCCACACCAACAATTTTACAGTATTGTATGGTAAAAGTAAACTTCGATTCTATAAAATATAATATTAAAAGTAATAAATAATAAATAATTTCATACGTACACCATTGAATTTAATAATATAATTATTTTTCAGTGTAATAATAATCTTACAAAATACTTGCAGTAACGTGTCATAATACATTTTTATTCGACCTGTTGTTAATATTACAAAAATTATAATGAAAACAAATATAATTGAATTGAAAGTTGTAAAAATTTAAATATATTATTATTATCCCATACATTGAAAGTTGAAGTCCAAAACATAACAAATTGTTTATGTTACAAATCGCAGTGGCCGTTGATGAACCACGATTACTTGTTCATCGAACAGTTGAAACAATTAAATAGATAAATAATAATATACCTATTACGATTTTTTTTCTGACCGGTCAAGGTGATAAAAACCGGAAGATTTTATTTCGCGATAGAATAAAAACATAAATACATAATTAATATATTATTTTAATATTTTACTTCGTAAAACGTTAAAACTTGTTATAACTACGTAATTACCTATATGGAAATAAAAAATAATACGAAGAAATAGGTAAGTATATTATAAAAATGGAATATTATATCAGTAATATTGTTAGTTTTTATCAACGATTGTTAGTCGGTGCCATACCTACTAAACTGTACCTACATAATCGGCGGCAACTCTGCAGTCCATTTCCTTCTCTCACTATTATATAGGATTTTGCGTGTACACTATAGTATACGTAACATAATAATATAATATTATTATATTATTATACACATAATTGTTATTCATATAATATTATTGAATAGTAATTGAAAATAACTAGAAAAAAAATATTCTTCGATAATATCTACATTACATTATTATGTTATATCTTGTATTTAATAAGAATATAAAATAATTATAATAATTAATAACATATAGTCGATTAAAACTGAACTTAACAAAATATAATATTCATTATTCAAGAATAAATAGAAATTGATAATTTAGTAGGTATTATTTATTGGTAATAGGTACTACATTTTAAGTACCTAGGTATAAGTTATAATTTTATAAGTCGTAATAAGTGGGAACGTAATATTTAGTTATAGTTGATAGTTTATTCATCAACATTGATTTATATTCTCTTTATATAATATGATGACATAACTTTCTATTTATTTTTTTTCTTTTACATTAATATTTTGATAATAAATATCAAACACTAGTTACGTACAATATAATATTTATAATAGGGGCGTTTTTTAAAAAAAATTCAAAGGGAAAGCGGACACACAAATATTTATAAAAAAATATTTATATATTGAATTCAAATGACAAATCAATTAAAAGAGTTTTTAAAAATTATTATTTACAAGATACCTATATAAAATTTAAACCTAACCAAGGTACGGTATCTACTTAGAAAAAAATAAAAACACGGTTAGAGAGGAAAACTGTCCTTGATTTACATAGCAATGACAAAATATTGTAATATAATAAATCTAAAAATTGTAAAAATTATTGAACAATACCTAAGCCAGGCGACAATAACAATAATATTATTAATTACCTAGCCCCACTTTCCGACTTTCCAAAATTCAAACACAATACGCATTACGCAATAAGCCAATAACATTATCAATCATATTATTATCATTGCACAACATTAATCTACTCTGTGATCAAACCGTGATAATAACACGACGATAAGAAAAAACTCTGATAACACGCCATTCAGCCGCCGTACACAATAATAAGTATTAAATTATATAATTTTTACAATTTTCAACAATAAGCCAATAGGAAAATAACGTTCGACGAGGACGCCGCGCCGTGAGCGTAGTGTGCATGCCAGTAAGGCAGTAAACGACTTTCACTATTCGCCGCCGTTTATACTTTATAGTCGTCGTGCTAGTGTTTACTGTTTCGACTCGTTCGTAGTTCGTACAACGACGCCAATGTTGTTTTTCCCTACGACCAGTAACAAATTAAAAGTAAATTCGTAATTGTTCGTTAACCAAGCGAAACACCATCGAAAAATACAACAACACAGCTGACCGATAAACGGCCACGACGACAAAATCTTTGCTCCGATCAAACGGAACTTAGAAAGAGAGAAATTTTAATGTTTATTATTTACATCTGCTGAAAGAGTGTGAGAGAGATAGAAGGTGAGACGGACAAAACGCACGTGCAAAAAAAGTAAGAGTCAAACAAATTCAAATTTTACAACGAAATCCGTTCGTTACGCACATACGCCACGTAGAGTCGTAGACTACGTCGGTATACATTTCGATCGGGAAAATACCTACAATTTTTTTTATTATTACTAGTATTTCTATTATAACTGCCATCAACTTACACCAAACGTGTAATACCGTTATCACAATTTGTACACTCATTGGGGTAGTTAAGTAGTTTTAATAATATTAAATTATTAATAATTATTAATTAATAATTATTATAAACAATTAAATAACCAGACCGGATAAAAATGTAAACATAATAACATTATTATCATTTATCAATATAATAATATCATTATCTCGATACTTGCCGCTTATGGTTTTCTTTTCTTCAGTTCGGTTGTTCCTTTTTGTTAGATTTCGATCCGTATTTCAGATGAATTTGTCGATTATTTCTTGTCAACGTTTTTTTATTTTAAATATTTTGCATCTTGTTAAATAAAATAAAAACTTGACAAATAATATGTTATTCTTGATTCTTGAATATTCGGGACACTTGATATCCCGCAGGCCACAACCTACAGCTGCTGCTTCCTGTAAAGTTCAAAACAGTGTCACCCGGTCTTATGATAGCGATTTTCCCTTCAGGACCGACCTACTCGAATTTTTGTACTTTTTGTCCCGTTACCGGTGCAGCCCTATGCGGCCATGTGTTGCATATTATCCCTATTCCCAACGAGAAATCGAGAACTGACTACTGACCATGAGTCCATGACAAAGTTTTACGATTCCACTTTCCACATGAGTACAATAATAATTAATAATGTATTCATTAGTAAGTTTCTATTCATATTTATTATTTTGTAATATAATAAATTTATAAATTATATTTCCATTATAGTTGGCAGTGATTAGCTGTTTTTTGTATACTGGTTTAGTGATTTTCCACAAAATTACCGTTTCACGTTTTGGTTTAAGAAAATAAGAAGTCACTTATGAAAATGTAAATATTGACTACCAACATCTTCTCTACCATAATAAAATATTATTAACATATAATACGTATAATACGTATAATACGTATAATATTTGTAATTATAATTTAAATTTATAATATTGTTATATAAATAAAAATAATATATATATTTCTGTTTACATTTTCGATGATTTGATCCCAATTTAGATATTATATCATTTTTATACTATTACTTCATTGTAGATTTGTAGTCATATAATAAGATTTAACTTACAAATCTGCATGGTTAATTTTAATACATTTTTATTTTTTCGATATTGTGTTTAATATATATATCTTAGTATAATTATATAATTATATATTTATGAAAAAATATGTCAATAAAATACAATAAATCAGTAATTATTTAATTTTTATACAATGCAATAAAATTATCTTTTATTGTTATTTTTAAAAACTATATATCGATATTAATTGAACAATGAGTGAGAAAAACCAATAAATGTTTTAATTTAATTATTTCTAAAATATAGTATTTTAATCATTAGGTAATCCTCATGTTAAATATTATATTCATAGCTATTGTGTAATTCAACTTTCAATTATAATTTTATTTATGTTATATTCTATATAGAGTGTCCCAAATATATATCAAATAGTAATTGTAATTTGTATTATATTTTAGTAAATAGATCTGAGATATCTTGCCATCTTGGACATATTCTTGAACTGAACATAAAATATTTTTTTATCGTCAAAACATCAAACATACTTACTTTTTGTTTGATAGATAGGTTTAACGAACGTTCTACATTTATAATTTTTCAAATATTAATAACAGATTTTGGGACTCGAAAGTCTTAATTATGTTTTTAAAAATTTTATGTTTTGTAATGTAATTTTTTTAATTATACATTACATTACCTACTCTTCAATAACTAAATAAATAATAATATAATAAATTATATAAATGTATATTTATTGGATTTTTGAAAGTTTAAAGTAATATAATATAAATAATATTATTAATGATATAATAGGTAGGTAATATTGTTCATAATATAGTATATTATAAAATTATAAAATAGATACATTAATCATGAAATAACTATTTTTTTTTTTTTTTTTTATACAGTTAGGTCCTGTGATAAATACATTTTGATATATTAGTTAAGTTCTTTGCGTAAATCATCACAATCTTCTTCCAATGTTTCCTGTAATATTAAATTCATATGTTTTAAATTTGAGCAAAATACATATTAATGAAGTTAATATTTACTTACTTTAGGTAGTTCCAAACAATTACCCCATTCTTCAAGTGTGATCATGTGATCATTGTTACTATCACATTTGTTTAAAAAAGGAGCAATACAGTGTTCTAAATACAAAAGTGATGCTCTAATTGGAAAAAGTTCATGTCTCGATACAGCTCTATAAATTTAACAGATATTTACATAATATTACTTAATAAAATAAAATTTTTAATATATTATATATAGGTAAATAATTTGTAGAGTGACCATAAAATTATTAAGAATAGTAGGTATAAGCTTAGATCATATTCTATGGACTACCCATTTAAATCCATATAAAATAGTTGACGGCAATATAACATGCGTTTTTGGCCACAAAATTTTCTAAAGCACATGAATAGGGCAACCTTGTACTCTCATTGGATACCGTACATGCATGATTTATAGAAATAGGGTTGGGCATTCTACATGTGGACCTAAATAAATTTATTTTATTTTATATTAGTTAATACTAGTAATGTATTAATATTTAAAAACCAATACCATTGGCCACAATAACCAACGCATGCGCAATAGAAAAAAATGCGGCCAAACTATATCAGCGTCAAATAATTGCCATATAGCTCTATCCATAGTATATGATCTAAGGGTATAAGTATAATTAAATACAAATTTGACATAACTATGTTTTAGCTAATGAAAGATTATTAAAAATATGTAAACAATTTTATAAATAATAAAGTACTATAAAAATTATTTAAATATCTCAAATATATATTCTTAGGAAATGTTTAACTGTATATAATATTATATATTTATAACAATAATAGTAAGTAGGTATATCTGATATTTATATTTGTAAAAAATTTTAAGGTTCTTATACAAAGTATGAAATATAATATTCAAAATAAAAATTTTAATTACTTGTCGTGGGGATGTCCATCCAAATCGCACCATTTCCAAACTGCAGCATTGCTCCAACGTTTTGTCATATTGGTTTCAGCTTCTTTCACCATTCGTGTAAAATGAGAGCTCAGTTCTTCTCTATCAGCTAAATCTTGCATAATATGATACAGCCAATCCCTCATTCTTCTTGGAAAATCTGCCATTTCTGAATCTGTACACGTCTATACAATTTGAACAAAATAATTATAAATATTTTTATTATATAGTATATATACTGCAATTAATAGTTGAATATTGTAATTATAACTTACAGGCAATTGTTTACAAGTGCCATAATATTCTACATGTAAATGAGCAAACTCTGGGTTATTACATTTTTCTGTTTTTTCTTCACAATTACATCGCATTCTATAAATTTCACAATCTGAACCCCATGTTTCATTATAGTTTGAACAAACCTATTAACATATATTAAATTTAAAATATATTACATAATATTGTGTAACTTTAACCTAACCTTTCTTCTTTCATCTGTTTCAATAGGACAGTCTGAAATACAGACACATTCTGCTTCGCCATCTTCAGTTAGCTTGCATATACGTCCAGCACCACAGTGTTTTTTTACACACGGGCCTAATGATTATCAAAAAAATTTTTAAACAAATGTGTATCAGTCGCAGGTATATGCAATTATGGAAGGGCAAAAAAGTTTTATTAGTATCTAAATATTCAAGAGTAGAACGTGAAAGACTTGAAAACCCTAATGTCTCGGAAAAAAAATTATTGAATCAATTAAGTGATCAAGGTGCTAACATTAAAACGATTTTAGAAACACATAATGAACATTATAATATTGTGAAAGAAGTGACCGCTGCTATAAATCGATTAGATGTTGAATCAAAAATTATAAATTTAAAGGTAACTTATCTATTCATATATATATATATAATATTTTTAAATTATAAATGTAAATTAATTAAAATGACTAATTTTATTTCTTTAATTTTTTAATTCTAAGGATATTAATACTGCAGCAGTATCATGGGCCGATGTTCTCATAGCTATTGGTGGAGATGGAACATTTTTAGTGATGACTAGTTATGTTCAGGACAACCAAACACCAGTTATAGGCATTAATTCTAATCCCAGTTCATCACTTGGATATTTATGTTTACCAGATGTGTGTTCACTAAATATTCAGAAAACTTTTGATATATTAGAAAAACAGAAATATTCTTTTATAGACAGAAGAAGAATTAGAGTTTCAATGAAAAGTACAGAAAGTATGAACATAATATTTTATTTCTATTCAAAACATAACTATTGTATTATTTATTTTTAGAAAAAATGGAACCACCGGTAAATATGTATCAAGACTTTGTAAAAATTAGACCAGATTCTCATTCAACACATGATATGTTAGCACTAAATGAAGTATTTATTGGTGACAAAATGCCTGGCCGTACATCTGAATTGGAATGTAGTTTTGATGATAATGTTCCAATAAAAATTAAATCATCTGGCTTATGTATAAGTACAGGAACTGGATCGAGTGCATGGAGTTATTCATTAAATAAAATTAGTATTGATGAAGTGCGAAAGATTTTATGTCTTAACAAATGTTTCCTATCTGAAGATGAATGTATTAAAATAGTTAATGAGTATAATAAAAATTTGGTTTACTGTCCAAGTTCAGAGTATTTACAGTATACTATAAGGGAACATACTGGAAGATCTCTATGGCAGTCAAATGATGAATTAATTAAGTCTGATAAAATAAAACAAGCTTCAGTAGAGACCCATTGTGCAGAAGGATGTATAATACTAGATGGGTTTTTAATATATGTTTTTCCTAAAGGCGCACAAGCTATTTTAATGTCCAGGCCTGAAGACTCAATTAAATGTGTTTCTGTAGATGCTAACTTAATGAAGTAAATTGTATAATAATTTATAACTCAACTTAATATTGTGATAATTAGAATACTTTACAAAACAATTTAATTTATAAAAATATATATTTAGTCAAGAATATTTATTTTAAAAACAATTATGTATCATTTTTATTATTACATATTTTATATTTTATACAATTATTTGAGAGTAGAGAAAATATAAAGACAATTATTGTATATTATATTTTTTATTTATTTTTAAGAAGATTTTATGGAATTAAAATGTTATACACAATAAATTTAAAATAAGATAACGCTTTTCATTTCATATTATTAAAATATTAATATATATATATATATATATATATTTATTTATTTTACTAATTTTTAGTAAGAGTTCAACATGTCTACAAAAATTTTAAATGTCAAAACTAGATAAAAATTTTTATTTAGTATTATTATATATTTATACTCCTACCACATACATTTTTTCTCGTAATATTTCTCTTAAACCTGACTCGCAGACAATATTTCTATAATGAAATATCTGTATGACAGTATTAGTGTAATAAAAAAATTTAGAAATGTTGGAATCAGGCTTTAGAGTTTAGACTCGTAGTTTAAAGAAATAATATATCTATCCATTTTGGTCATAATTTAAATGTAAATCATACCAATTAAAATGTTTAATATTATAAAACATAAGTTAAGTAGCCAATTTTTCATTAAAAGTGGTTTTGATTTTTTTAAAAGAATACAATCGTATAGAATTAAAAAATGGAACTATTACAATTTTTTTGCATTAACTTATTTAGTAAAACTTAATAAAAATAATTACTTTGCTGTTCAGGTATCTCGATATTTTGTGGTATATTCATTTGTAAAGATCTCTCATCATCAAGTTTATCATTATTGTTAATAGTTTTATCCAAATTATCTTCTATTTTAGTCTTTGAAAACTCATTGATTTTATTTTTATACTTTTTATTCTTCCTCTGTTAACAAATTAAATTTATATTAGTAATTATTATAGGTTCAACTTATATAATCTTATATGTCCAAAATACCAGAATTAGACATTTTTTTTTTTTTTAAGTACCTACCTATGAAAAATGTTATGTATTTGTATGAAGTATTGAGGTCTGTAAACAATATTTATTTTAAAAAAGGGGAAGGGCTACAAATACATTTAATTGAATACCCATATCCTAGTTGATATTAATTTTCTATTTTTATAGTTTTATAGGCATTAATTAAATTTAAATATTTTTACAAATTGTAATATATTTAATTCGTTTGTATGTTTCTATTAATATTTTAAGTTCATACTTCATACATTGAAGGGTAGAAATAATTTACCTAATACTTTGTCTATGTGCACAATGAGGAGGATTTGATCTCCAAAACTCCCATAAGCACGAAACTAGATTTTATCTAATTAATATATTTTATTTCGTCATATCTATTAAATTCTAACTTAAAATTTACTTATATGAATTAAAATTGAACTTATATTAAAATACAATTAATATTCTTACTGGTTTCTCTTCCAAAGACAGTGAACACTCAATAAACACTAACAGTAGTAAAGTTCCAACGATAAGAGTTTTGAACTGAACCATAATGTTGGCCGTTTATCTAGAAAACATAATGAAATATAAACTTATCAAACATCCATGTAAGACACTATAATAAATTTAATTTAATTTGAATTTGCTTTTCTCCAGCTCCGACCTCCGACTTTATTCCAATATAAAATTTCATACTTCGGATACTTGGGTATTTTTTGGTAATGTGAATATTTAATTTTTATTTATATATATTAATCAGAAAGTAATTAGTATTTACTATTTACATTATATCATGTATATTAAACACAGTATAATGTAATATTTTTTAATCGCTGAGATAAAAAATTAATTGCTATTATTTTATTCATACAACACACATTAATGAAAATATGAAATTGTATTAGTTTGTAAATTAGGCATTTTATTATTTTTTATACTTATAGAAAATACCCACGCGGAACCACTATACTGTTATGTCGAATAATTCGATTATTATTAATTAGGTTCCTTCTTTTTTATTGCAGATTTAAAAATATATCGTACAATACAACATACAAATATAAGAATATTATAATATTTTATTAACCCGATTAAAATTTCATATTAATTTAGACTATAGTACTATATAAAGTAGGTATATTATTATCACTGTCATTTGCATTATTCATTAATATTATGTTTTATAACAATTAAAAAGATTAAATCTAAATTAATTGGGTTAATTAATGATACACTTGCAATAATTTATTTGAAAATAGAATCGCAGACGACGTTTAATAATTTAAACTACAAACGTCATTCCTTTTGTCTCGTCAGTTATTTAAAAAACATGATATATTATTTTTAAATAATGTATGATATAAATAAAACGAGCGTTTATGAATAATAATAACGAATACTAGAATAATCTATAAAAGTATAAATAATAGATTAATAGAGCATCGTTTTATTCCATTCTGTGATTTTACGAGTGAAAATTGAAAACGATAAGTGATATAGGAGGTATTTTATGTTGCCACCTATAGGTACAAAGGCCTAAACTAAACAGATAATAGTTTTATTTTGTATACTATTTTGCCCAGTAAACATATACGATATACCTACCAATTAAATTGAATTGAACAACAATAGTCAATAATGTTTAATAATATAGTCAAGGAAAAAAAATAATCGATTAAAGACGTGATTTATCATATAAGTAGGCAGAATGATAATAATATATTATTATATATACCTACCTACATAAGTCATTGATCTAAAATTTAATTACAATTTTTATCTCAAACCGAAAACATGATGAATTAATAATAATGTATGAAATATTATAATTTATTATACCTACTATTTTTTTTTTACTAAATCCAATTGATTTGAATATTTTATATTAAACAAAAACAATATTACATTATTAATTATTAAAATATTAGTAAGGAAATTGGAAACTTATTTAAAATAGGTAAAAATTATAACAAAATAAATTTGTAATAAGTAGGTACATTATAATAATGTATTGACATTATATTTAACATAAACATAAAAAAGCAAGGGAAGGGATACAGGTGTAAAGAGGATAGTGTTGAATTTTAATTAAAATTTGAATGCAATGATAAACCATTTTATTCGAAAAAACGATTCTGAGCGAAGTTCAATCAGATAATGTAGGTATTGCTTAAAATTTTGACATTTTTTATTAAATATTTAAAACGCAAAATTTTGTCACACATATAAACATATATATAAAAAATCGTAAATGTAATAATTCACAATTAATTGGAACTAAGTTAAGTAAAATGTATTTAAGCTTAACAATTTTTTGTCAATTTTATTTAACATAAATATTGTAATAGGTAGGTATAATACAAATCCATATAAATACTTTAAATATATTTATTTTATTGAAATTTCAAATTTAAACACCTATAAAAAAAAAATTGAGTCTTGAGATTTTCCTAATATTTTGGAATTACGTTAAGATATATGTCAGTAGGTACCTATGCTTCAACAAAATTTTCAAACATTTTTCAAATTATTTGGGCTTTTCTATTAATTTTTATTTTAAAAGTAATGACTCATTACTAATGAGTAATAATACGATTTTCGTTTAAACTAAAAATACCGCTTAGGGTCAATTTTGAGAAATTCGAAAAATGACATAAATAAAGTACCTACCGACTACATCTACTTTCCAACCGGAAACATATGCTATTCATGAAAATCGGAGCATTATTTCGGGTAATAAAAGTGTCTTCAAACATAAAGAAAAAAAAGACACACATCATTGTAAAACCAATACACTTTCTTTGCTTCCCTCAGAATCTAAAATTATATTAATTTTAATTAGAGTAGTTACCTATACAGCTATGCTATAACATTTTAGCTTATAGGTAAATACTATAGTAATAAATAATAATTATTATCAGATAACAATTTATTTTTATAAGTACTAATATGTAAGGCGTGTTTTCGAAAAATGATTTGAAGTTACGATTAGGTATTACAACTTACAAGCATTAAAATGGATTATTGATTATTTCATCATTGTAATAAAAAAAATTAAAATTAAAATAACAGAAAAATATTATATTAAGCATTATTTTAACATTAAAATGTTAAAATTGTATAAATTAAATTGTATCATTAATTCATTATATTATTGTATAAATTATAAATTAATGTCGTCAGCCATCATAATAGTGTATTATTTTATTTATCATGTTATGAAATAAAAAAAAAAAAAAATATTGATGTCGGATTTCCCTTTAGACTTTTCGTTTGTTATGGTAACATACTTTTATCCGCTTATATCATAACAGGAAATAAGATATTTCATTTTTTATTTGTATTTATTATTATACTATCAATTATTACTGTTCTGCAGTCAGAAATTGATATATATTTTTTTTTAATGCAAAAAGTTTTAGATTATTCTCTTATCTAGATGACCTACCGGAAAAAAGTTATCTGCGTGGTATTTTCTTCAATTGAATTTGACCTATTTGGTACATTATTTTATTAATTGTAATATTATATTCCCACAACAACATAAAATATTATTACATGAACTTTCAACATTATCTAATTTAGTACTACACTAATACGTTACAATTAATGCATATATCTATAACAGGCACATTTTCAAATATTAAATAATATATAATATTATTTATTATATTATTATAATTACAATGTATAATTAATATATTAATATTTTTTTTTTTTATTTAATTTTTATTAATATTAATAATATAAATCAATATTATACTGTTTTAAATATAATACTTATATGTTATATGTATTTATCTGAAGGGACATTTCAAAATAATATCAGCGTTTGGGAAACGTTAATTTCATTGAAAGTCCAATAGTTTCTTTAATTCAGAATTCAAACTCTGAATAAGTACTTCTTAATTAGTTATAATTGGCAGGACGTATTTACGGGGGGCAAGGATACTGGACCCCCTCCCCCCACACCACTATTACTGCAGTGATTCTTATTTTTTATATTATATTTATATATTAATTTTGTTATTCTTATTTAGTAAATTTATAATTCATTGATTAATATATAGGGGAAAAATTTTGGACCCCAAAAAATTTTGTTCAAAATACGCCACTGGTTATAGGATTATATACCTAACTAAATACAAGCTCGGGTACAAATGACATAATATAATCAATCACAATTACGTAGGTACTTCTCTAGCTAGCATTTAAACTATTTACTTATTGGAATATATCTACAATATTAAAAATTTATACATATTACATAAAAGAAGTATAAGTTCAAACCAATTAAAACTTTTATATAGTTGGTAGTCGACACTCGACGATATAACATATAAGATATAACTATATAAGTCAATTATTACCAAAATATTAATTGAATATTTACAAAATAACAATACGAGTATAATACTATTATTGTTTCTTTACACGCGTTACCGACTGGCGACTACTGTAATAAAGATAAGTAATAACTACAATAAAGTAATAAGGCAATAACAAGGTAACAACCAATATGAGATATGACTGACCGATTATGACGTTGACGTGATTGATGAAACTATACAATAAACGTTTATAGACTAGTGTCAATATTAAGTATAAAAACAAATAACTAACAAATTTAAAGTAATAAAATGTTCTAATGACTGGTATAATTACAAATATAAATATACATATTATGTTATTATTTTATTTTTTAGTTCTCGAGGTTTTCTTTTATAACGTTAAAGATCTCACATAAGTAAATTTATTACAAGTTGATAGATTAAAGTACCTATTAAAGTGCCTATTAAAGAATACCTAATAATTACATTATACGATATACCTATACCTATCTATATGGCTATATTTAATATTTTAGGTAATAAATACATTATTTTATTAGAAATTTAAAATTAATTTATATTTTCAATTTTTTATTTATTTTATATGAATACCTATTATAATTTATATCATAATAATATAGCAGTAGTATAAAAATCTACAAATATGCAAAAAAATTAACTCTAAATGTAGGCAGGGCTGGCAGGCAAATCGAACTTCAAACTTTTAAAATATAACAATAATACAATAGATAGGTATATATTAATGCCTAGTGCCTAGAGCTTATTCGTATATCGTATGTCATGCACAAACTGAATATATAAACGTATTTTTCTTCTATATAATTATTAGTATTTTTATGGAATAATTTATTTAATGTGTTTAAAAAGAGTAGGCTGATTGATTTTACAATATAAAAGGGTAAATTTCTCTCTACAACCGATTAAAAAAAACAAAAAAATACGATAATTTTCTTTTAAAATTAAAATCATAAAAATCGTATTTAGGAAATGTCTTTGTTTCTATACATTAAATATTAATTATTGTTTAAATTTTATTAAATTTTAACGTTTATTGATCATTTTCCAATAAATTATGAATTATGAGTGGCGCTTAATTTACACCTCACAAAATTAATAGTACCTACGTATTATAAAATGATGAATAACCCACGAATAAAACTAAAAAAAATATTTATTACTAAAATAATTACTTACATTTCGATAGACTTCGTTTATTGCGTTATAATACAAAAATTGTTAAAAAATTAATTCACCACACACGAACATCAACATACATTCTGTACCTACTACCTACTCTGAACTTCGTTATTTAAAATCGAAATGCGCGTTTCCATCTGTTTAGAATATTAGATGTTGCACTTCAGCTCTATCTGTTGAAATGTTGATTAATGATTACTATAATATTGAACCATAGATGAAATATACTACGCGTCTACATCTATGATTGAACATTTTACAACGACGAGTGTTATTTCATTAGACATCTTCTAAATTAATATTAAGTTTTTGTGAGAATTGTTAAAATTTTAACAATTTTAAATTATATTATATAAGGCAAAATGTAACGCTGGCCCTGACTCAGGGACGATCTTAAAAAAATATAGTGTGGGGGGGGGGGGGTGTTAACACAAATTTGCCGACTGAATATTTATAAAAAAACATTTATTTTTATGAGTTCTAAATTAATTAATAACTCTAATGTTTTAAACACAAAAAAATGTATAATAAATATAAATAAATAATTTTGACGAATGCCGACTGGGGGGTGTGACACCCCCCATCGGATCGTCCCTGATATAGGCACTAAGAAAAATTAGGTACCTACCTAATTTTCCATATTCCGTCTTACCGTACACTGTAGGTACCTACTAGGTACACGGTACTTGAACACATTAAAAAAACATTGTTCTATTGTAGTTATACTTATAGGTATTCGTCAATAGGTATTTACTTTTTTTTTTAATTTTTATACGTTTGTATATTTGTATTTATAAATTATTATTACTGCCCAAATGAATTTCTAAACTACCTAGTACCTAATCACCTAGGTACTATACTAAATATAAGTCTCTTAATATTAACTAGGTACTATAGGTGCCAGGTCTATTTTTCAGGGTACCTTTCACGTTTCAACTATGCAGAAAGCTATTACCACCGATACCCTTGTTAGTTATTTTAAGCATGTAAAATTCTGTTACAAAAATATAGGTTGGTACCTTTACAAATATTTAAATGTCTTACTTATTGTTTAATGAACAATTTAATTTTTACTTAAATTATAACTGAATTACAAGATTAAAAATTAATAACAATTAAAATGTTTTGACTTTTTTAGTAATATAACTTGTACAAATAAACAACAATATAGGTAGTGTTTATATATTATTCCACGATAAATACACAAAGAACAGTATAAAAGTAAATATATGTATTATATTTAACAATTTATTAACTAAATTAATAGGTACTATATACTTATTCATAAAAATATATGATTATTCCACACAAATTTACAATTGTTATTAAAGAACTAAACTTATAAATAACATTTAGCAGTAACAGTAACGAAAGAAGATCAGAAGAGGTGGATATACACCTTGATGATGCTGACACGAGTTCAGAGAGATGAACAATTTACCTATATAATTAATTGCTATAATATATTTAATGTTTATTATAAAATTAATTAATATTTTCATCACTCTTCACGGATTAAAAATAAGATGAAAGTTAAATCAACTGTGTAGGTAATGCCTGGACAGATAAATAAACTTGCATCCTTGTTATAAAGTAAATATTACAACAATCTCTAACATACATATTTTAATGCAAACATTAGAACTTCCATTCAATAATATAAATTAAAGCTATATTATGAAGTGGATAATGTAGGTATGTAATATTATCACTTAGTAATATGAATATAATGCTGTTCCCAAAGAGTTAACCAATATTTTTTGAAAAGGTATAGAAAACAATTCAAATATTTATTTTATTAGTCATTATTTAATAGGTATAATGTATAAACAAATTTTTAATATAAATTTAAAAAAATAATAAATGAAGAACCTATCTTCATTAATTTTATTGTCAAATACTAAAATGGTATCTCTCTTTATAATACACATAAATTTGTTTCTAATTGTTATCATTCACTTGTAAGTTAAACCTAATGTCCATTTACAAGTTACAATTTTAAAAATATGTTACTATTGCCATAAAATACAGAATATAGATACTCCAGCGTTTGTTCATCACAAACAATAAGAGTATATATAATAAATAATAACAATTAAGTTTTGTTAACCAGAATATTGGAATGTAAAACCAAATATTTATTTATTACTTTATAAACAAACAAAATTTAATCAAAAAGCAAAAACATATACATATAATGAAAAGTATTGTATTTCTTTTCAAAAAAAAATTATAAGTTTTATTATATATTTAAGTATAAAACCACAAAATACAGTTTTTTTAAAAAAATTATTTTAAACTATGTTTTGAAAAATAATCAGTTACATAATTAGTAACTAAGTTGGCACAAACATAGTGAACCACAATAGAACTCGTATATAATTTACATAATATATTAGTTTATAGTAAAAAAAAAATATGTATATTTTAGAAATAAAAATACTTTATTATTCGTTTTATGTTAAAATGAACAGTTTTCACAAAAAAAAAAAATTATAATAAATAAATTAAAAAAAGGAAAAGAAATGTAGGTATATTAAAAAAAAAAAAAAATGGTGGGCGGAGGTGTAAATCATAATTATATACCGATATAAATAACTTCATTAAAATTCCTATAGTCAAAAAGCCCTAATAAATCCAAGTAGCCTATTTTTAGTCTTATAAAAAAAATACACAAATGGGTATTGTACCTAAGCATTGTTACTGTTTTAAATACAGCACTTATGTACAAATAAATACAACTAAATTACAAGTTTAGCATATTCCAAAAAATAAAAAAAATTAAGGACAGGTTGAAAATAAATAAGATCAGGTTGAAAATAACCTTATCTGTGTATTCATAAAAAAAAAAAAAAAAACAGAATGATTAAAAAAAATTTTAATGTGTATAAAAAAATGTTTTAATTTTAATCATTCTATTTATAAAATATATATTTTTACAAAACAATTAATATTTTCATTTAGATGAAGTGATGGCTTATTTTAAATTAAAAGACGAGTAAACTGAAAAAATATATTAAAAACAACATTGAGAGAAATTGCTTTGACTAGGTTTGTAATTCAATAAACCGTATAATTTATATATTATAGATAATATTAATATTTTGAGGTATAACACTATAAAAATGGATATATACTTTATAGGAAAGATGATTCATAAACATAGAGGAAATAAAATTTGAAGCTACCTATAGAGAACAGTTTAAAATCGTAGTCTTTCTTAAATTCCAAACAGCGTCTTTATTAAGGATATTTCCTGGTCATCTTGAGTATATACTTAGTTATTTTTAATTATGCTTATTTATATTATTAATTTTGACGCCTAAAGTTGTTTCTAGGTCCATCATTCTGGTTTCTGTTGAAACCTCCACGGTTGCTTCCTGTACGCATCCCACCACGTCCTAATCCACCACCTTCTGAATTCACCATAGAATTTCTGGACTTGTTTTTCTTTTCTTCTACATTCAATTTGATACCATTTTCACCGGGTAATATGATAGGCTATTAATTCATCATATAAGATAAAATAGTTTATTGTTTATTATAGCTTTTATTTAATTTTTATTAATATATTTAATACATACTCTACTTTTTAGTACTTTATGTGCTGTTTCTATACTTTCAAAAATAACAAAACCAAAATTGCCATTCATTGATGGATCACCAGTTTTACTACCACCTTTCATTATTCGTACATCCAATAAATTACCAAATTTTTCAAACAGATTCTATGAATAAAATTATTGTTAATACAAATAATTATGTCTTATTTTATTATTATATGGCATACTCTTAAATCACTTTCTTGAACTTCTGGAGGAATCTTTCCAATAAACAGTTGTTGGTCATCAGACTGGAACATCCCATTATAAGACCCTTGTTGGTTTCCTCTATTGATCCTTGTATCATTAATAGGACCACTGTTATATCCTATACAATTTTTTAAGAAATATAAAATGTAAGTTCTATAATTTAATATTATTTTTATATTTTAAAAAATAACTTTAATTGGAATCTAATATACATACAAATCTAAATATAAAAATTAAAATCAATACAAACCATTGTCACGATTGTTGTAAGTATTCCTGTTAGGTCTATCATTCATATTATTTCTTCCACCCATTCCACCTCTGTTGTTATTGTAGTTGTTATTTCTCACATTTCTATTTACATTGTTTCTTTGTTCATACTGATTACCAAAAGAGTTATTTGAATAATCGTTATTTCTAACCTAAAAAATAAATTTAAAAAATTAAAATACAGTACAATAAACTTTAATTTAATATCATACTGGTGAAGTTGCTTTAGGTAAAGACGAATAATTTTGTACTGGAACAGATTGTGGAGCTTCAGAATGAGTCTCAGTAGACCGTCCACCAGATTTGAACAATTGTGCATACAATGGCTTTGGTTGATCACCAGATGAAACAGCTAAAATGATTATAAAATAAAATGTAATACATAAAACTACAAAATTAATAATTGTAAGATAGGTAGTTAACTACTCTATACAGAATGAAATTGGAACCTCTTTTATAGATTTTGATGGCCAGGAAGGGATAATAATTATAACCACTATTCCATATGAGTCTTTGTAGCAGTCACTGGGAACTATTGCAAGGATTAATCAGTTTCACATTGACTGTCAGTCAATAATTTAAAATGTACACATAGGAAAATACATACATAAGATATGCACATATCACATTGCTCTCTATGAGCGGAATGTATTAAATGGAGTAAAATAATAAGATAGTCAGACCACAAAACTACAAAATTTGTGTCAAGAGTTACAATTTCATTCTGAATAGAATATAGTAGAGTCGGCATCAGATAGATTGTGACAATTCATACAGACAAGGAGTTTCCATAATTATAGCCCAATCTAGTTGAAGTGTGCATTTCTGGTTTTGGCCACAGTACAAGACACACTAGGTTTATAAATTTATAAAAATAAATAACCATGGCTAACAATGCCACTATTAATAAATACGGAGAAATATTGATTTTCCTTATTCACACTTCCATTGTGCAATCTATCTGACACAGACTGTACATCTTTAATATTCTTATTTGAAAGATAATTATAATAAAAATATTTTAAAACATTTATAACTACCTAATTCAATTGTGAATAATTAAATATAGATACTAATTTATTCCTCTATTAAATAATTTTTATTTTATAATTTATGCTTTATTTGTGATTTTATTTATTAGTAAAAAAAATTTAGTTCTATTTCATATAATAAATGAAAAAAAAAACATAAATTAATATAAGTAGGTAATTCTAAATAAAAAAATTAAAATTATACTTTCTAATTTAAAACAACAATATTCAGTATAAATTAAATTATATACCTTCAGCATTTATCTCCTTTTTAATATGTTCTTCGGTTTCTTTCAGTTTCTTTTCTACATGATTAGAATTTTCTTCTTGATGCTGAATTTTGGGTTGTTCTGCAGTCACTTGGTTGTTTTGGTTGTATGATGTTTGAGTTCTAGATACGTTATTATTGGGAGACAAAACAGTTGGAGCAGGATTTTGTACTGGAGCAGTGACAGTTGGCTAAAATATAATATATTTAAAAAATTTTAGGAGTCTGTCTATTAATGGGTTTAGTAAATATTTCTAATATTAAAAAATACTGATCTCCAAACTTGGGAAATCAAATTATTCAATAAACGATGAGCGTCAACCAATTTGAACAAATTCGACAGTTCATACATTTCAATAATAATAAAAATATGTTAAAATACAACATTTTAGAAAAATTAAAATATATTAATTTATTCTGTTTTTCATAGTAACAAATGCATAGTGTTGCTCTACAGCAACAACCAACTTTTTTAACACTTGAAATTAAAATAGGTTTTATAATTACGTATTTTATAGCGTTAGAACTATCCAAAAACAATTTTTTAATAATAAAAAAAAAAAAATCATGCATTGTAGAGTTAATAATTATTATAAATAAAATTATATTTATTTACAATTATAAAACATTTGTTTAAATTGTATAACATTTAATTGCTATACTTATAAGTTATAATACATACAGTTAGGTAAAAATATAAAATATATTTTATTTAAATACTAATATTTTACACTTTTTATAAAATATCATTTATTTTTTTCCTCCTATCAAATCACATTGTACTCATATAATATCATAGTTCTTATATGTTATAAAAATTATCCGTTATAGGTTATCTATATATAGCCACCCTCTAACAAGAAGGGAAATTATGTTACAATAATATTATTTTAACCTTAATATACTGCTTAGTATTAGTAGAATTCAAATTTATATTAAAATTTGCAATTATAAAAAAAAAAAATAGTTCTGCCCCTTCACAATCATTTTACAAGTGGTACATATATATGCTACTAACACTTAAAAGGTTAAATAAAAACTTAGACTTTGGTCTAGGCATAATATTAATTATTGAATTTATAGCTTTATGCGATACAATTGGGAAATACACAGTATGTACTCATATAAACGCACAACACCAACTGTCAACTTATCGAAAACAAAAATATTTATAGCGAAGTATGCAGGTAATAGAATGTCATTTTAGTTCATTATTCATTATCGATACACGTGTACCAAGAAGTAACAATACTAATGATCAGCAAGGAAAACATAAATATAAATTTTATCTATTTAGTTTATATAAATAAATTCATCGAAATAATATCTCAGAACCAAGAAATTATGAAATAATCAAAATAAAGAAATTATGTTAATTTTAATAAACATTAATTTAAACTTACACATTTATATAAAAAATGGCCAAATATACACTTATAAATTAAAAATGGTTAAATATGCAACATTTTTTAAATATAAAGTCGTATTGCTATGAAACAAATTTCTGTATTACTTAGCTATGTTTTAAAAAATTATTAAAAAACATGCAAACTACTAGATGTCCCTAGCCCTAATTATAACATATTAATACACACTACTAGTTTATTACTCACTATATGTTGTTGAACTTGAACTGGAATTTGCTCAGGAGGTAACTGTTGTACTGGTACTGAAGTAGACATTACGTTCATAGAAACCCCATTTAAAGTTTGTCCTTGTGTTGGATTGTTGTAGTAGTTTACTTGATGCTGTGGCTGTTGAATCACAGGTGTTTGTTCAACTTCTCCATTTTCCTCACCATCAGACTGTCCAGAATCTACTTCGTCAATAACATCATCTTCATTCAACATTACATCCTAAAACACATAATAGTAAAGTATAAAAAATATCATTATAATTAATAAAAATTTACCTGATAACGGAAAATATCGTTATGAACATAATATTTCTTTGGAGATTGAGCTGCCAATACGAATGTTTGTGCAAAACGGCGCATTGGTTGCCCACAGTTTGACAATTCACCAGTGACGTGAACTACTACACCATTTCCCAAAGTATTCTGTGAATCTACTTGTAGTATCTTAGCATGGCAATCGCGGAAATTTAACTCTTGAACACGGTTATGTATTTCCTTTTGACCAATACTGGGAGTCATGTCCCTGCTATATGATTCTAAACCACCATGAACAAAATATGAATCGCTACTGTAGAATCTAAAACAAATATTTATTATTATTATTAGGTACAATTATTATTAAAATATATGTTATTATTACCTATGCAAGTAATGAGGCGACTGGTTCAACATAGTATAATACTGACGAACAAATTCACGACCCACACTTTGTGGGTTTGGACAACTATCAGCAACCATTTTTATCACTTGATGTTGGATTACTTAAAAGTAATTAAGCATCAAAAACTTACCAACAACTATCTAAACAATCATAATACAATAAACCATTAATAATAATTTGGTATATTATATTTTAAGTATTAAAATAATACCTTAAAAACCCCAAAATTTTAATGTTTTTAGTAATTAATGTTTTTTATCTACCATTATTATAATTAAAATTTTGAAAATTAGACTTCAATTCGTTCTGCAAGAGGTATTTCTATTTTAAATAAAAAACAAAAACCAAAATCTAACTATTTTATAAGATGTAAGAGTTTTCCCCCAAAGTATGTTTTTGTATGTATAACCCACATCAGCACTGGGCCAATAAGATAAGATCAACAGATTTAACAGCGAAAATAAATGAACTTAAACTATTAGGTAATTAAGAATGATTTAATATTAGTATGAAATATTAAATATGTAGGTACCTAACTAAAATAAAATAAATTATAATTTATTTTCTAATACACACAATGAATATATATTATACCTAATTTTATAAAAACTATATTGAAATTAATACACAATTAAATTGAGCTTTATTTAAAAACAACATATTTTCAATTAATATTAATTTTTATTATGTACCTACCTATAGAAAAATATATATTTTTTTTTTTATAATATGACATTAATAATATAAGTACCTACTAGATAAATAAATATACCTCTTATATTTGAGTAAAAATAATCTACGCATAATATATACCTTACTCTAAACAGTTTGAACACGTATTATATTCCCGACTTATACCTTAAACACCTTATAATAATCTTCTGTCTTGCAAAAGTGCCCATTATGTATATTTTATCAATCTTACAAAAATTATATTAAATAATGAAAAACATCTATAACTTCTTCAGGAACGTACGACAAATAAAATACTTGCCTTTACATTCTTCATTATTTAATATGTAACATGTATTTTATACCTTAATTATATCTAAAAGAAGTAAGTTGTAGTATTCTCCAAGACTATGCTTTACCCTTATAATCTTTATTAACATTAATAATTATAATAATATTAAATAAATAATATAGATAAAAATAAATATAATTTAACTGGGTATAAATCCCGATATAAATGAAAATATATAACTCACTAGTCTACACTAGCCATATATAACCATATTATATTACATTAGTGTTAAGGTCAATCAGTAATGACAATAACAGTAATTATAATTATTAATTTATTACAGGCAGGTAGATTTAGTTATTACCTACTTATAAAATATTATAAACTAATTTTTAGTTTAGTAATTTTATCAGTTTTTAACATTTAGAGTTTTGTTTATAAATATTATACATACATTTTTCATATAGGTGGGTACAAATGTTTTATTAATTTTTCTACTAATACCCTTAAGTATGTTTTTAGTAATATGTATTTAATATTATTAAAAATGTTGATTCTCTTTTAAAAACAAAATTCCACTAGGTTACTCCCTCCTCCCCCTGTGTAATTTGTATGATTTTATTCATGATCTCATTACATCGTAAAACGAGGAAATAAAAGATTCACACAATTGTTTAAAATGTTTAAGTCTACCCATACTCATCCATAGTCGAGTACTTTTTAAACACGATTACAAATTTAAAGATTAACTGATTACGATAGTTACACAACGAACAGCAATTTTCCATATTAGGTAAAGATAAAATTGATGTTCTCAACTCTAAAGATAAACAATATCAGTTATCATTTCAATTTAATTTAAATGTTTACAAGTTTCGTGCATTTATTATTGAAAAACATCATACGAGAATTGGTATAAAATACATCTAAATCATGATCAGTAATATATACTTAGGTACATGTTAAAAAATTTATTCCAAACATGTTCTAGATATTAATAAAAAGATCAATTTTATAATAAATACTCCAAATAAATAAATAAAAGTAACCGACAAAATTTTAAAAATAAATATTTTATTAAAAGATTGAAAACAACAGCATTCTTCTTTCTTTATCTAGTACCTACCTATAAATAAAATATAGGGATTTAGATGTTTTCTACTTCTGACATTATAATTGATCTATATAATACAGGAGCTTGAATTAATCATTAAATCTACTTTCACACTTTTTTTATTTTCTTGTTTTAAATTCTCTGAATATTGTATATTAACAAATTTATAATTTGTTTAATTAATACTGAGAAAATGAATCTTAGACTAAATAGACTAAATGACAAATTAAGACCAATTTTTAGATTTCTTATTGCATCACTAAATTAAACATAAAGTTAGCGGTATAAAATGTCTAAAACCTTAAGTTTCATGAGTGCTCAACAGAGGATGAAAATGTCCACTTCCAATTTTCTTAATGCAAGAACATTAACAATTAAATGTTTTGAAAATAAAAAAAAATCTAATTTAATATTATCTACCTACTAGTAATGAAACAATCGAAATGAATCACTCGAAATACCGATTGTTAGATTTAATTGATTTGAAAATTCTCAAGCGATTCTTTCGGTATCAAAATTAATTGAAATAATCAAGTGATAAATTACTCGGCAAATAATTCTCTCAAAATTAAATAGACTGAATACGTCCAAAGACAATATAATAAAATGAAAATTAGTAATTACTAGATTATTTATATATTAGGTATAACAAGATTAATAATTTATTTACATATTTAATTCATATTCGATTACTGAATTTTTATTCCAATTGATTAACCTGTGCCTATTTTTAAAAATAAATAATAAAAACTATTTTTTTTAAAATAAATTATAATAATTAAGTATGTATTTATAAAAAAATATTGAAACACCCGTTTTACTTAAATAACCTATGAAATATTATGTAACATATTATGTCTATTATATATATATATATATATGTATGTATATTAATTATATTAAAGTTGTTTTATACATTATATTTATTTTATAAAATGTTTAATAGTTAGTACTGATTAATTTAAGAGCTAACTGTTTAGTGAGTGTCAAACTGTCAACTATCGAGTAACCATGTGTCAAGTAACTGAGTATAATAAAATAATAAATTGACAGATAGGTTTTTCGAGTGAATCTCTCAATAGTTATAACTAGTGATGTTACGAACCCTGATTTTTAAATTGAACCAAACTCGAACAATCAATTTTAAAATTTAAACAAATACCAACCGAACTTAATATTAATCTTTTGAACCCGAACATAACTGAAATATATAAAAATTTGCATCGAACTCGGACAGAACCAAAATATATAAAAATTACATCGAACCCAAACCGAATATTTAAAATTAAATAATAAACTTAACTAATTTTTGTTAACCCATCGTTGGTACACATATATTTTGTAACACTATTGTTACACTGTGAGCACCACACTCACACTTTACTTTTTATACCATTAATTGCTCGAACTACTTAAAACATCAAATTTTATTCTGAAAAAAAAAAATGTTTTTTAGTCTATAGTAATACAACTTATTTTATTACACATTACAAATTGTATATATTTAGAAATGTAGTAAAACCACAAAATAACTTTATTTGCCGTGATAAATTAAAAAAAAAAAAAAAAAAATTCAATTTAATGATTCAGTATTTTATAATACCTAGATATTTGGTATATTAATAGTATAAAATATAAATATCTAATTTATTTTTATAATTAACCCTGTAGCATGCTTTCAAAAAAATGTAAGGTTCAACTTTTGAACCGAACACACAGAGTTCGGTTTGGTTCGACAATCGAACAATTGGTAACATCACTAGTTATAACTCATTTCTCGATTATTGAAATCACTGGATGTTCCCTTCACTATTACCTACATATTACCTATGATTCAAAAATGATTTGTATAGAACATTAAAAATAATTAACCTGGGTATGTGTACATACTTAATTTATATTAAAAAATTGTAGGTAAAGTACTTAATTAATTAAATTAGGTAGATAAATTTCACATGCATTTAAATTTGTTATTAAAAAATGGATATTTATTGATGGCCACAGCCATGGTTTACAAATAATTTGTGGTCATTTTGAAATATCCAATAAACTATCATTAATTGTTAATTTATAATATTTGTATATTATTTAACTAGGTATAAATGCATTAAAAAATATTGTAAATCTAGAGCAGAGTAAAACACTAAACAGTAAATGAGGAATATTAGTTATTTTAAATAATTAAAATACGTATTAATTGTGCGTACCTATATATCTTCCCTAATAATTTAGGTATGGCATTTATATTTTAGAATCTAATACAAAATTGATTTTTAATTGTCATAAATACCATCACTATTATTGTCGTTCATCACATTGGAATATGACATTTATACATAATAAAAATAGATAGATATTGTACTACAATAAAAGTGAATAAAAAATTAACTAAATGACAATTATTGATCATAAACGATTAAACAAAAATTAAGAAATAGGTTTTATATTTTTACAAGATTCGATACGATTTTACATTTGTTACATAAAGAATATTATAATGTAATATACATAAAAACAAAGTCAGTTTTCCGGACCTGAAGTGTAATTTATTGAAATTCACTTCTTCTAAAACAGGTGTGTACGAACAATATCCTATTTCAAGGACATTGGGGGAAAAAGACAAAAGAACTCGTAAAGAATATGAATTATCGTGCGCGCAAGAACACGAGGTCGTCGAGAAAATTTACAGGCAGCGGACTCTCAATGGACGCATGTCATCGCAGAACAAATAAATACTAAACGATAATTGGTTAGAGCTACATTATAATATGCATACTTACTCTCTGAATGGACAATAATCCGCGGGTGAACACAACGTGATCTCGTCGATAGAGTGAATATGAAAACGGCGCCAAACGTGTTCACACAAACACACACTCAAACAAAGAAAATCTAATGATGCAAAAATATCAGACGGAAACGCTACTGGTCTCCACGCAAATTTTAGCAACCGTCGTTGGGGGTTATTATATTTTGTTGTTATTGCAGTACACGCGGGATTTAGAGATGCGCGTGGGAAGTTTACAGAAGAGTGCGTGTGTGATGAACTAGCGAATAGACCGTTCTCCAAGACTTGGTTCTGGACAAACAGCAGCCAGCGTCCGTGTTGATCGTGCAATGGGCGCGAAAAGACAATGAATTGGACGGAAAAAAATACGTAAAAACGTGACTATACAAAAATCTTAGCCGCAGATCGGAGAATTTTCCGTAAAGAAATCAACAAAACAGAGAAAAGACAAAAATCCCTTCGCAACACCGTATTGTCGGATAAGTTCGGTCGCAGTCGGTGACACCGCCACCCGGCTGTCGCCCAATGATGGTCGCAGTGCGTCCAACCATTCGCAATCGCCGACAAATTGCTGCCAACCTATTCTGGCCGATAACGCTTGATCGCCCCGCCAAATCTGAAACACGCCGCGTCGCTGCCAAGCTCGGTTAAAACTTAAAACGGTGGCGTAGTCTGTACTTCTATAGTTCTGTACTTTTGTACCAGCTACCAATATACCATAGATTGAAGATGTAGTTTGGACCATGATATAATAACTTAAAATAATAAAATTTATATTAAATTTAATATAATTAAAAATATTTTTAGTGTTATACATTTGTACATACTTTGTGCATATTCCCATGAATTTGGGAATAAATTTTTATTATCGTTATTCGTTATGAATTTATGATATTGTTTAGATTTATTGACTCTAAAACGCTATCTGTAAGGTTATAAATTATAACCATAAATAAAATGTAACCGATAAAAAAAACACTATTAAGAAAACTTACATACCTATCTAATATGTCCTGTTTCCGTACCATAACCAATACCAATATATTAATTAATACATATTACATAATAATATGTATAATGTAAACAGAATTATTTTATTTGTTTCCTGTGACCACGAATAATCGAATATTTAATTATACATATAGTAATTCGTTAATTACGTTAATAATTTTATTAATTTTATTTACGTCTTATGTCTATAATGCTCAATAGATAGAGTTCTATATTGTTAAAAAATAATGTAAGATAAGTACGCAGTACGCTACTAAATACTTTTTATTTTTTTTACCATTATCGTCAATCGTCATGTCCTTAACAATATTGACAATATCAGTGGCGTACCGCGTACCCAGGAATTCTGTAAGAGGGGTTCAAAAATTATATTAAAAATTATTTAATTTAATATATATGAAAAAATTTAAAATATATATATATACCCATAATCTGTATTAAATTTTATATCAGGTATAATTATAAATTCAATGTGAGGGTCTGGACCCAAAATGATTTTGGCCAAATTTTTTTCTATTGCGCATGCGTTCCTTATTGCATCCATCCAGGCACATTGGTGTTGATGGAAAATGAGGAATGCCTAAAATTGTTTAAAATTCTTTTTTAATTTATTTTTGACGGCATTTTTTACGTTGTTTATTACCATGCGAAAGCATACACGTTCGGTGACCAATGAGAGTGAAGGTTCTATGCACACATGCGCTTTAGAAAATTTTGCGGCCAAAAACATTAGTAATATTGGCGACAACTAAATTATATATTTATATGGTCATAGGGAGGGCATAGCGCAATGCCGCAATTCATACTCCATGTATTCATAGAATTAGAATATGATCAAAGGCCCGTTTTACACACTCACGGTTGACGTGTTTACGGTGCCGTTTACACGGAATACGGATTATACTTAAGGGTTCTTAGGGTATAAGAATTTAAGAACGACGATAACCACTGATTTTCTTGAACGCCTAATATTTTGGAAATATGCTCAGATACACGGTTATATCTGTGGAAATATTATATCAGTACATTATATGGTTAAACCACAGATAAATGTTTTATAAAATGCACAGATGTCAGATATATATTATATTATCAGATATTATATATATCTGTGATAAAATGTTATCTTTTAAATTTTAAAGTGATAAAAGTAATACTACAGAAGTACAGAATAGAATACTATAATAATAATATGTCTATGCTATAACATTTTAATTTCTATTTGACTTATTTTGGATTTTGGGACCGATTTATATATTTAAATTTGAAATATTTGGGTAAAAACGTTTAGACCTGTGTACTGTTTTACGCCAACTTTCCATGATTGATGTAGACTATGCCGTGTCTACGTAACAGTAGTTTAGTCTAGTACTAAACTAGTAAACTACTAACAGTTGGTAGTTTGGTGTAATTAGTACGAGAGCCGGCGACGTTCCGCGTGTGATGAACTTCCGCAAGAGCGTCGCCATGGTTAACCGGTGGCTGGCCGACGGCCGATTGGTGAAATCTCTATGGACGAAGGTTAAACCGAATTTTGGGGTTTACGATGTGATAACTGATCTAGGAAATGTCAGCGATCCGCGTGCTGTACCGGAACATGTTATTGCTCCATCGTATGCAGAAACGGGTTACGTTGATGACGAGCCGGATCAAGATTCGCCCCCAGAAATCCATAGCAAGGAACGAGTAGAACTGTTACGGCAGAGTTGCAAATTGGCCAGATTCGTGTTGAACGAGGCCGGGCGAATGATAACCGTGGGCACTACCACTGATCAAATCGATTGTTTCGTCCACGAGATGATCATTGGCCATAACGCTTATCCATCGCCTTTAAATTATAAGGGGTTTTTAAAATCCGTTTGTACGTCTGTGAATAATGTCGTGTGCCACGGAGTGCCGGATGACCGGCCTTTGAGAGACGGTGATCTGGTGTCGGTGGACGTGTCTGTTTACTTGCACGGTGTCCATGGTGATTGCGCGGCCACGTATCCCGTAGGAAACGTGGACTCTCGCGGTAAAACTCTGATGACTGTCGCCCAACAATGTATGTACAAAGGCATAAAAGCGTGTGGTCCCAGTAAAAGTTTTGAGGATATCGCTAAAGCTGTGGAACAATTCTCGTATCAGAATGGCCATAACGTCGTACCCAGCATCACTGGGCACGGAATTAGCACATATTTTCATGGGCCACCAGTGATCTTTCATTCATCCCTGTATCACTATCCGGGAATAATGAAACCAGGTATGGTGTTCACTGTTGAGCCAGTCATTTGTCAAGGGAGTCGTGAAGTAGAAATATTGGAAGATGGATGGTCCATTGTAACAATGGACAATGCACGAGGTGCTCAATTTGAACATACCATACTGATCACAGAAAGTGGTTATGAAATTTTAACCATTTAATATTGGAATATTGATCCATTACTTTAGTACTATAATTATATCCAATATAAATTGATATTGACAATCTAATTTTGATGCCATTATACATTAGAATATTTTTATTGATTTAAAAATTCTATACAATCATCATTGATAATATATTTTTAAATACACAATCTGTTTGTTATAATGTTGTAAGTTTGATATGCTTTGTTTCAAGTTATACCTATTTTCATTAACTTTATAATTTAAACTTTTAGTACCTAAGTAATTTTTATTTTGTTCGTTGTAACAATTCTCTAATTTCTATATAAAAATTCAATATTGTAGCAAAAAATGATCTCATATTTTCATTAATCACTGTCCATTGTTTAACTTATGTTTTTAATTATTACATCAATAATTTTTTTTTTTTTTTATAGAAATGTTAATGATATTTGAAAGAGTTGATAATTTCTATTTTTGACAAATATTTTTGTATATTATATAGACTAATATCAAATGGAATTTTATACTCAAAATTTAAAATAACATACAATATGTAGAATGTTATTTAACTTTTGTTTTATACCTCTATAATTGAAATATAATGTAAATTCATTCATTATTTAGTATTTACAAAATAGAAACAATATAATTCAAGAATTTAATTTTTAATTAATTATTTTCTTTATTATATTAATATTATAGATAATATTTTAAATTTGATTAATATTTTCAAAGTTTGTACTGATTACAATAAAATAATACATAAAAAAAATAAATTGTCAAATATAAATCATAAAACAATATTAGATTTAATAAGTATATTGTATAAGGTATAACTGTAATATTAATCAATATTTATGTGTAAAAATAAGTTTTAATTTAATATTTATCAACAGTAGTAAAAAATACTTGTTTATAAAAATGGTATAATGTCAGTATAAAACATGTTAAATTTCCATATAGCTATATCATATTTAGATAATATCGAGGATAATATAAAATATAACTTTTAAAACTCAACAATCATTAGCTTATACAATATTATCTTTCAAGCATTTTTGAACTTAATGAAATAAATATTATTTTTGTTTTACATTTATATAATATAAAAGTTAAGCAAAGAAAAAATACGAAAACATATTATGATTTTCTATTAAAGCGTAAATCATATAACAAATATTTTGTAATATCGTATACACATTAAAAAATGATAACAATATAAAATATCGTATAACGTGTTATAAAAAAATATAAACGGTCAAACTTCACATCACAACATGTAATTCATAACTGCGCGTAATGCAAATAAAAGCTCAGACTGCATACGAGCTTCCATAATCATTAGATTTATGTGTATCTATAAAATGGAACATCAATATAAAATTGCAATGATTTAAAAGTTTTAAATATTTGGATGAATTTGTATGTTTACCTTTTCACTTAACTCAAAATGTTTTAACGCGTTTTCAGTGTTTGTTTTGTTCAAACGTTCTGGGTAACAAGTAGCTGTTTTGACAAAAACTCTTAATTGATTTCTAAGCAATTGTGTAACTTCTTCATAATCATAATCATCATTTCTCATTCCAAAAATACAATAAATATAATTCCAAATTGCTCTACGAAACCTTGTTGTATCAATATGAGGGCGACCACCCATTGTATAGTATGTCATGTTGTAAGCAGTCTTGAATTTTTTATCCAATAATAATCCAATATCATTAAATAAGCGATTAATTAAAGAATAACCATGGTGATCCCAAGAAAACTCCTGAAATTAAATAAATTATAAAATCATTATGAATACAAACAACAGTAGAACCTCAATAATCAGGGCAAATTTAGACTAAGCATCATCAGGATTATCAATTCATCAGAGATTTTTCAAGATCACTTACTAAAATAACTAAGATTTTTTCTACCACCTTTATATTCATTGAACTTTAAATTACAAAAATAATAAATAATATAATGAATTCCAAAAATAATAGGTAATAAAAATGATGAAATTGTTATTGACAATGAAAATTAAAAATATTTCATAGATTAATATTAAGTCCCAGGAATTATGAATAAACTATTTATATACAAATAGATTTATGTATCATTTGGATAATCGCATACCCCCATTAACAGGATTCTGGACTATCTAGTTTCTACTATATATAATACATTGTTAAATTTTAATTAAAATATATACATAACTTACTATAAAATTAATATACAGAATCAATATACTTGTACATACATATTATCATAAAAAAATACCTGCAGAATAAATGATGACTGTTGAGCAAATTGTCGACGTGAGCAATCTAAGTATGAATATCCAGAATCTTCAACATATGGCTTTACAGCTGGTTCTAAACCATTATCGGCAGAAGTATCACTATCACATAATTGACTCTGAACAAGTTCATATCGTTGTATACGCTCTTGCTCAGTTGCTGGTAATACATCACTTAATTTTTTCATTCGTTCCATTATTGGTTCAAGACCTTCATCATCTGATAAAATACATTCATCAGCAGAACCTTCAATATGTAGAATATATTTGATTAATTATAACAAAATAAATATTTTAGTTAATAAATAAATAATATAATTTAAATTTAAATATTTTTTTAATGTATCTACCTATATATAATATTTATATTATTTGTATTTATCAATTATCTAATTATAAATACTTAAATATATAAATATATATATATATATATATATATATATATATATGTATGTATATACACATATTACATACCTCTGAAACATGTTTTACTTCTACGTCTAAAGTAAACACCAGTCACCTTAACAGCTCGTGGTATTTCATCATTTAAGTTGCAAGCAAACACAAAGCTACACAAACTATGAAAGTGAACAAGTAGTATAATAGCATGTCCCAAATCTGACATTGACCAAGCATTTGGACCTTTAACCACTTTCTATAAAACAAATATAATATATTAGTATTTTGTACAATAAAATTTATATTTATTATAATATACTACTATAAATCGTGATTCTTTTTTAAAATTTTTATTTCATTAAATTTTATAATACAGTTAAAATAAATTAAATATTTATTATCTCAAATGTTAATAGTTTACATTGTATTTATAGTATTAAAAAACCTATACTAATAATTAGCATAAAAATGATTTAATTATTAAAAATAGAAAACATGGGTATATTAAACATGTTATAAAAATGTATATAAGATTAAAAATAATTTATTGAAATATTATATAAATAAATATATAATATGTTTATATTAAAAAGTTTGTAATATAATTTAATCATCAGTTAATTATAAACATCAATATAGATTAAACCGCATAATATATTAAATAATTATCTAATTGACCAAGACTGATTAAAAGAAAATACTCCTTATGTAAATTTTATTTAGTTTTAATAGTAATAATAATAAATGTATTTTATAAGTTATTATTATACATTTTATTATTTTAACTATAGTAGTATAAGTTATGTATTATATTTTGTATTTGTTTATTTTTATTGCAACTAAATATTCTATAATGCATTATCAGTACATTTGTTTTTGTATGTGTGTTGAAAGAAAAGTACTACAATAGAAACACAAAAACAACACAATAATACTACATCAATAACTAAAAAAAACAATTTTAAATTTTAAAATTGTTATCATTAAAAGTATACATAAAGAAATTATTTAATGTTTTGAAGACAATTATATTCAAGGTTAAGTTAGATGATTGATGACCATTTACTCAAAAAGACTCTAATTTCAAATAAACATTTGCATTCTATAACACAATATCATGGTCATACAAATTTTCACCTTAGATTAGAGGAATATGTGTGGGTTATTGAGAATGCTATATAACAATATATAAAATATTCAATTATTGTTTTTGATGTTTTATAATTAGCTGTTAATAAAATGAATATAAATTATTAATTATTCATTTTAATACATTTTTTCTTCTGTTTTTTTTTTTTTTTTTTTTTTTGTAAATATTGCACTTTATTTAGATTAATTTTATATTAATAATATAGTCATTAAAATTTTACATAATACAAGTATATCATTATATAAATTGATTTAACATAACCTAAAAAATAAAAATAAATGTATATTTAATGCAATACACATTGTTAATATTCTGTAACCACTTTGAATACATTGTGTTTCAGACTGTATAGAAAATATTATCATATACACCGTAGAATAATTTATGATTTATTTTAAAATACTAATATAAAATATATTCATTATTAGTTTATTACATTTATAATTTATTTTTATTTTTTGATAGACCATAGACCTCTAAGTAGCAAATATTTATTTAACTAATTAAATTTTCATAATGAAAATTTAAGTTTTACACCATGGACTTAGCAAGACATAAATACACGAATAAATATTTTAAATATTTTCTTCATTCGCAATTTATTACATACCTATCTAATCTTTAAACACACAAATTTAAAATTTAATATAGTGCATAAATGTATAATTAATTAAATGTAACATTTGTATATTGATAATAAAAAATAATAGTTATGTTATACAATGCTATACATTCAGTAGTTAAGTTTTGAGTAATATGAACTCAATTTAATAAATAATATATTATAATTATATATTATATATTAATGCCCGGTTGCACAAAATTTCTATGAAAAATATTTTATAAAATGGATAACTTATTGGCTTGATAAGTTTTATTGGCTCTATATAATTTATGGATAACTAAAATATAGTGATGCACAAATATTAATCTAATTTTTGTGGTTTAAACCATAAACAGTATTGGTACATTGTAAAATTTATGATAACAAATAACTAAATTAGTGATAATAATGTGTAGTTTTGAATTAAAAAAGTGAGTAGAAAATTTAATTGAATTAATAAAATGTATTGTCCCAAAATCTAGCCTATAAGTTATTGGATCAATTAGAGTTGGTAACCACTAACTTATATAACCAATAAAATATTGAAGCTTTGTGCAACCTTCGTTAATTATTATTGATTCAATAACTCATTTATTGAATCAATATCTATTTATTAAATCGATAAAGTTTTGTGCAACCGGCCATTAATATGAAATTTATTTTTATAATAAAACCAAAGAACATACATTTACATTAATGAAATATACCTAATTTTATTGGAATTAAAATACATACTTTGATATCTTCTTTTGTAATTAGCCAAGGACGATGTGCTAAAATTTTATTGATTTCATAAAGACTACGAAGTTTGCGTGGCACGTGTGACAATCCATTCAACCAATTAGGGTCACCATCATGTTCCAAAAATTGTTTTTTATGAAAATTTATAAGATAAGTGCATTTATGGCGCCCTGCAGCCTACAAATACATAATACAAATATAAGATAAGGAATCTATATAGATTAAATGTATATTATATTAAAATATATTTAATAAACAATAAAATACAATTTATATATATATAATTAAAAATAAATGTGTCAGGCATTTCATAGGCAAATTACCAATAATTTCCATACATATACGGTAGCTTTTAAACGTCACAATATACCAAAAATTTTGATTGTTAAATGATTGTAAAAATTATTAATTTTTAAAATTAACTTTAAATTAAATTAATATTTTATTATATATTTTACATGAATACAGTTAAAAATAAATATAATGGTCAAATTAAAAATTGTTAAATTATTTAGAAAAAATATTTTCTGGTCATATAGGTAGGTACCTACAATTTTTTTTTTTTTTATGTTATCTTAGATATGTGTTTTAATTGATAGCAATTCTAAATTTTCATAGACTCTAATCATGTTTGATATAATGAGCTTTTTTTGGTCCTCAATAAATATTGCACTTAAATTAATGAATGATAATGTCAAATACGAGGTCATATTTAATATACAAAACTAAAAATATATTTCTGTATTTTATTAAAATTATAAATTACTTTTTTATCAAATGTACCAGAGTGATATAGTAGTCTATACCATACCTATATATTTTTATAATATGTAACAGATTGCTATAACCATAAGAGAAACTAGACATTTTTATTATGTCAGGCCAAACAAAATATATAAAAAAAAAAAATTAAAAAATTAAAGTAGTTTATAAGGAACACAATATAATCTATAATACGGGTAAATCACCACGGAATAAACATTACCGAAATACTGACTGTCGACTTATTTATTATTACGAAAAATTAACTATCGCTTATTGCTATAATATAAAAATATACGTCAAATGTCTAAAATTTAATAATATCTAAAACCGATTATACTATAGTACATAGAAATATAGAATATTATACTCCATAACCATTTTTTTTTTCTTTGTGTAGACTGTAGAGTGTGTACAATTTAATTTAAGAATTATATCAAGCCATTCAAGCCCACATATTCGTACACTTCTAATAAGTATGCGCATAAGTGGCATAATAATCTTGCATTTGTGCAGTACGTAAACATTTATTTTTAAACGCAAAATTTCACGAATTTTAAATGTGAAAAAAGTTTTTAATTTAAAAAAAATATAACATTAGGAATTTTAAAAAAATCACTTAAATAATATATGCCAAAATAATTATTAAAATATATAATATACATTATAAAAATTTTCAGTCAGTATTAGGTCAGGCCATGGCCTGACTGGTCTAACCCGTAGTTTTGCCTTTGGCTATAACTATGGTAAACCAAAAGTATACAGTTCATCATTTAAGACGCCACTACAATAGTACCTACCATACATGTTTTTATGGATAGTTGAATTGATATTTCAATTGCAAAATATTTATAAATGATTATTTTCATGTAATTCTTTCTGCCCACCTACTTTATTTATATATAATGTTTAGACTAAAATATTTATAACTATAAATAATTTTAATATATATACCATAATTGCGATGTAATGACGATATTGAATAGGTAATGGACCTTCTCCATAAATTATACATTCTTGCAAACTGAGAAATGTCTCAAGATACGCACTATGAAATTTCATGATATTTGTCACGTGATCCAAACCAAAAACTGTATTAGCATTTGATATCACATGTGCCTTTTCCACTTCTGTCTAAAAATTAATATACATATAATAATTCATATATATTATATTATAATAAATATTAAAAATAAAATAGCTACATTACAGTAGATAAATTATAACAAATTTTTACGTAGGAATAAAAACAAAAATAGACGATTTAAAAAAATTAAACTTAGTACTATACTCAGTACTATATAACACATATCAACAAATTCTATTCAAAATTTCAAAAAGAATAAATAGTAGATATACCAATAAAAAAAATAAAAAATAATATATATAATGAAACATTTATAAATGAACTCTATTAGTATTCAGTTATTCTACCACTTATAAATCAATGACATTAAACAGTGGAATAATATGTTTATGTACCTACATTTACAAAGGTACAGTATTTATTAAAGATAATAAAATTAACAGTAGGTATTTATATAGTAAATACCTAGTATTATATATTATAAGAATATTTAAAAATACATTAAGTTAGTTATTAAATAAACAACTATAACTAAATAACAATTTGGTTTTTATTAAATAATAAACATTAAAACAAAACAAAATAAAAATGTACTTTAAACTAGGTAAATACTAATAATTAGATATTAAGGTATATACAATTTTACAAATACAATATACCTACATATAAATAAACAAATTTAGCTTATTTTCATGGTCAAATATAGATTCTGTCAGCAGAATCATATTGATCATGCATATCTATCATGAACGTTAATGATTTTCTCTTAATTATTAATTATTATATAGGTATTTCAGAAAATAAAATTGAAATACCTTTTATGAAATCTTTTAAGAATTTGTTACTATGACAGAGCATAAATTTTCTCAATAAGTAAAAATATACCTACAATATTATATTGTTGAGTATAGCAAATTAATTATAAAGTTTTTAATAATTATAATTACCTATTAAAATTTAATATAATAATTTATTTTTAAATTTTACCCCACTATGTCACTGATGAATTGTTTTGTAATTATTAACTTAAACACTACCATGGTATAATTTATACTGTACATATAAACTGAAATTATTTTAATTAATGTATTGAATTTAAGAGGATATAAAATATTAAAATAAAAACTTTAAACATATTTGAGATGTAGGTATTATAAAAAGGTTAAGAGGTGAAGTATTTCATTTTCATGATTTACTATTGTATGTCACTAATAGTAACGTTGTACGTAAATATGCTAAGTCAGTAAACATAATACCAATATAATAATAAAACTAATTTACAGGAGGCACTTTATAATAAATTGTTATTCAGTGTTAATGTGCTAATCAATAGGCGACATTTTAGTACAGAACTACTGTAATAAAATAAATGTAAGACAAATAATACAAATAAGGTATCCAACATTATTTATAAAACAATGCGTCCGTTGAAACAAGAACGAAACATCTAAATTCGAGTGGGCGCTGAATAACGACATTAATCAGTAAAGAGGCAACAAAGAGCAAGGTAAAATAATCGTTGTAGGTAGTTAATATAATATGTATTAGGTAAGTATTTAAGCTATTATTACACTATTCGGGTACGGATTACTGGGATAAAACGAATAATAACATGAAAAATTGAAAATAATTCGCTCAGTGCTTACTGCCGTCAACGGATTGTGATGGAGCTCCGATGGCCATTGGTTTTCAACCTTGTCCGGACGCATGGGACCGCCGTTGTCCGCGGTTGGTGGTGGCCTTCCGCTGTCCGGTGTTTGTCGCGCTGCAACTGTTGTCCCATCATTACCATTGTCTATCGATTCCGTTTTTGGGACCTCCGTTTTCACGACGGGAATTATATTATTTAAACGCGAAAACTGATTTCGGCGAATTCAACGGGCTACGAGTGGCCGACAGTTACAGACAAAATAATGAAATTTTGATATAACAAATAAAACCGCTAAGCAACGAGTAAACGGTTATCCGGCGATCGTATCGGTTGCGTCAATACTCGTTGGCGGGCTACGACTATTCGACGCGAGCGACAATCGCAGACAGTGCGCACAGTCAGTGGTCATGAACTATGAACATAATAAAATAATAGTATGTAAGTAAACGAAATACGAATCCATCGATGGGCGCGTACGACGACGATGATGATAACAGCTCGGCACAATTTGGAGAGAGAAATGTTAGATAATAATATTATTATCATGATAACAGGTATAACAGCCAACAAGTTTAGTATATTTACCTATATTATAATTATTTTAAATTTTGAATGAAGCGAAAAATAAAAAAATGTAGGTATTAGTTTTAATTTTTATAATGAAGTGTGAATTGTTTTCTGATGACACCTTTTGACCCGAAATAATGCTCCAATTTTCACGTATAGCATTATGTTTTCGTTTGGAAAGTGGATGTAGTTGGTACTTCATTTAGATCATTTTTCGAATATCCCAAAATTGACCCTTTGCTACAGGAAAAACGACCAAAAAATTATATAAAAAAAAAAAACGGCATTTATCGCGAAAACTGAAATTTAGACGAATTCGATTTCAATATTTCACTATAACTCGGGCAATTTTTAACTTGGAAGAATTGAAATTTTTTTGGATGTTCACATAAATACTATATATATGTGATAGAATTTTTGAGTCGTTACGTTAATTTTTTTTAAATATAGGACTTTGAATATTTCATAAAATTCTCGTTTTTATGTATATAATGATTGATAAAATACTTAACATGATACCAAAATATTAAAAAAATCTCAATTTTTTTTTATAACTGTATTAAGTTGTTATTTTTAGTGTAATCGAAAATCTAAAAATCAATATAAGTACCCTGTAGCCTGTTATTGTAAAATTGTTTACTTTTACAATAATGAATTATAAGAAAAAGACAAAAGATTTTGAAAAATTATTGTAGCTCAATTACCTACATAATATTGCGTAACTCAGTCAGTTCCAAATAATTGTGAATATTATATTTATGATTTATTTTTTTTTTTTTTTTGTACCTAGCTATTTAAAGTATAAAATAGCAAGGAAAGGGATACTGGTGTGGAATTGATACAGGTCTAAAAAGGATAGTGTTGAATTTTGATAAAAAATTTAAATGCAATGATAAATCATTACCTACATTCGAAAAACGATTCTAAGCGAAGTACTGTCAGATTTGGTTATTTATTTGGTGATTCATTTAGGGGCTGTATGTTCTATACTTCTATAGCCCTATAGGCATTAATATTGAACGTATAGACTGATAAATGTATACATTTTAATCAATACAAATATTATGATTATCTGGTGAATTTCGCTCAAAATCGTATTTCCGAATGTAATGATTTATCATTGCATTCAAATTTTATTCAAAATTTAACACTATCCTATTTAGACCAATATGAATATATGGTAGGTAATTTGGCTATATCCCTTCCACAGCAGTGGATAAGTGTTTTTTTTTAATTATACCAAAGTAATGTACCTACCTATTATTATAGTTTCAATTTCAAACTTTATAGTTTGTAACGCGTTCACATAATTACAACGCCTACACAAAGCATAAAGAAAATTATAATGAAACGAACAATACTGTACCAATAATGTTTTAAGTTATTATTTCTTAAACTTGATATTTGAATAATATCGTAATCATCATACGAAACGATACCATCGTTAGACATATTCTATCTTTTTAATGTTTTATTTTATATTTATATAACAATAATTTCAACATCCTATCGAAATGGTAGTTAAAGTAGTTTAAAATCACTCGAAAAAAATTCAAAGACAATGTTAATAATGTATTATTAATTATTATACATTGATTCATCCGGCCATCCGGGAGAGTTTTGGTTCTGAGCGCCCTCAGATTTTTCTATTATTTTTTATAGTGATATTGGTTATTAATTTTACTAGGGTGGTGTATTTGATTAGCCTTAAATTTATTTAAAAATTGACTGAGATATTTATAACATAAACAACATTATTAAGGATCTTATTTAAAACAAATATATATATATATATATATATATATATATATATATATTTAAATTGTTTTTATCCAATACCCATAAGCGTAATTAGGGTCAAAATTTTTTTTTGGGGGGGCTGAAGCCCCCAACATTTTTATTTCATAAACTATTAAGAATCGAATTATTTTTAAACACCACTAGGTAAAATTTCTAATTCAATATCATTTATTATTTATATCACAATATAAAAACAATATTTTTTTTTATTCATATAATAATACACATGTATGTATTTTCACATACATATATATACTCGTATATACATTTTTATATTAAAATATTATCAGCTAGTTATTTATCAGACAAAATGTAATTAATTTATATACCTACGTTATTAGTTCATTTTATTTATTAATCTATATTAATAAAACGCAAATTATTAGTATCGTTTCTTCATTAATAAAACAAAAACTTATTTAAATTATTAAAGGAATCCGAAGCGTCGATTTTCTTTCTCTGTCTAACACGCATAAAAGATAGGGATTTAGAGGTTTTCTACTACCAACGGATTTGAATTCGTTAGAAAGTTTACATTAGATCGACTTTCCCACTTTTTTGAAATTTTCCTCTCATTGTTGAAACAAATTTTATTTAAATTTTTAAATTTTTAAATTTATTTAAATATTCAATTTTTGAAGAATTTAGGATAAAAATTTTTTCATCATAAACATAATGTATTTATTATATTAATAGGTATTTAATATTTATTAATTATTTATTATTGCAAAAATGCAGATATATGGTATATACTATATGTTATAGAATTAAATCACGAAAATATTTAATTATAAAATATTAGAATTGAATTGTTACCTATGTTATTGTTTGCAAACATTTTTGGGAGGGCTATGGCTTATTTGGGGGACTAAGCCCCTCTAGCCCCCTAATTGAGCCTATGCGCTATGCCAATACAATTTGTTTATTTTTAATTAAGTAGGTACTTTTTATATTTTGATTTAGCATTTAGGTAATGGGTAATTAAAATAAAATTTATCTAACAGTAAAAATTTTATATTGAAAACACTGTAGTGAACTAGTGACTATAGTGACTGTAATCTGTATAGTACTACGTATTGCTAAATTCTTTAAGCCACTCCCGAACACAAATTCTTAATGGTCATCTGCATTATTTGTCATTACATATTTATTATTATATTTAATTTAAATTTGTCTATCTAACGCTAACCTAACCATCGTAACCAGTAACCATCATTCATTATGAACCACTTAAATAGTTAGATTTCGTTTATATGGTTTTATGCTTACGCTCATGTTTTTTTTATTATTATTATATATTATAATTTTTACAAATAAAGTATAGGTTATATAAGTAATTATAAATTAATATTTAAAAATTTAAAAACATAAGATTATTAAAAATGAGGATACAGTAAAAATTTAAAATATCATTTTTTAAATAGGTACTTAACTACCTATCTACGCCGTGTAAGATACAAAGACTGCACTTTGATAAAAAAAAAAAAACTTATTGGCTTTAGACTTATGGTAGGTACTTGAAAGATGACGAGCGCAACAAATATATTGAAATGGAAAATAATATTAAATTTATTAAAATTTAAAAGAGATGCAAGATGTGACGGTGGATAATTTATTGTTTTTTTTTTTTAAATTACTCAGTTATAACTCTTAACATTTTTGTCAAATACCTAGTTACCTAAAAGTTAATAAAATTAATGTGTCCAACTCATTATTTTTATATTTTTAAATTTTGAAAACTTAACCTAACCTAACTTTAAATAAACCTAAATAGGTACCAACCATATTTTAGGTTCCGCATAGAATATTTTGCTATATTGCACTTTAGACAGAGACAGCAAAACGTCCATTAACATCATCTAATTTTTTTAATGACATTTTTTCTTTTGTCATCACTTTATCAGTCTCGACGATATGAACTACAAATATTGATCATTAGCACAATGTGTTTTTAATTTGTTAATCAAAACATCATTATGCGTTAAAATGTTTATAATTAAATTTTATAAATTTTATTATTGATTAGCTGTCTGTTCAAACTTCAAATACAGTCGTCATCGTCGCTTTGATATTGTTTGATGTTTACACATATTATTATTAAATAGGTATAAATCGGAATAATTTGTGGTAAATATAATAAATATTATACAATAGTAATGTTTTGTGTAACATTATTGGTTTCTAATGACGAAAAAACTATTATTAATCTTTGGAACTAATTAAATATTATTGTGATAAATAAATAAAAAAAAATGTACCTATTGTACTTGTACCAATTATATATTATTATAATATAGTGTAGTGAATATATTTAATAGAATAATGTTAAATATTAATTTTTGTTAATGTTTGTAAAAAAATTTCATATCAATGTAAGTATAGGTAATGATCGTAAATCTCGCGATTTTATAATTATTAAATACCTAATGAAATAATCAGTAAGTAAATGGGTCATTTACACTCGATTACAGTTCATTATTTTATATAATCATTTATAAATTAAAATTTAATAGTGGTACAGTACTCGAATATTATTACTCGTGTATTGATATTATATATTATGATGTATTGTAGTCTGTAGAGTACTTTAATTTTAATAATAGATATTATTCAAGTTATTTAGATAGGTAGGTACCTATAGTTAATTAGATTAGGTAGGTACTTAATTTTATAAACCTATATACATTAAATATAAAAAGTAAAGATTAGTTATATTTCAATAATAATTAATAATTATGAATACAGAATACTAAACATATGCAGAGTGTCCCATACATATCTATTTACAAATTTACCGTTTATGAGTGCACGTCACAAAGTTGTGAAGAATGAGATATTCTACCTACCTATTTAAATAAATAAAAAAATAAAAATAAAAAAACAGATAAAAATTCTATACTTACACTTGTCTTATCATGCAAGATACACTATAAATGAAAAGTACAATATTATTATATTTAGCTAAACGTTACAATGAGTTTTTAGTCGGTTACTTTTTGTTCTAGTTAAATGTTTGTGATTTAAATCCCTTTCACGCGCACCTGTTAATTACTTAATCGTAGGTATTCAATTTTAATATTTAATAAATGGATATGGGATTTTGGGAATATTTGTACACCTAGTTAAAAATAATTTTTAACAATTATCTTTACATTATTATTTTAATTATATACCTACATACAACTACAAGATAATAATAGATTTAACATTTTAATATTATTTAAAGCACTGTTATGAATCAACGTTTAATTTTGCAAGTTAATAAATTTAAAATAAATATTATTTTATCATAAAAAAAAAAAAAAAAATGCATAGGTAGCTAAAAAACAAAATATTTGGATTCTTTATGACTTCATAGTTGCATTTTGGTAAGTAGGTAGGTATTTGAATATTTAATTATTAGTTGTTTTAAAAAATAAAATAAAATTATATAGGTGTAGCCGTGTAGGCAGTTATAAAAAATGTATCATTTACAATTTTAATATTAATAGTTTTTTAAATTAAAATTATTGTTAAAATAATGAATTTATACTTAATTAGTAATATATAGGTATAGATAGTTAAAAAAAAAAAAAAATTATTAAGTAATATAATGTAATATTTTAATACTCGCACTAGTCGTTCATTGTATATTGTACTTAATATGTAGATTGTAGGTACAATATATTCAGTTGATTGACACAGAAATACAAATGTACATTGACAGTTGTTGGTACATACTTACATATTATTTACAGAATATAGAATTCAAGATAAATTTGAATTTTATCAATTTCCATGTATACTCAATAAACAAAGCATATTGTCAATGGAAAGCTATTTTGATATTGAATTAATGATCAAAATAACAATATGACGTATATTTCATCTGTTTTAAATATAACATTTTAAGACCTTCTCATTCTGGTTATGATAATACTCGTATTTTAAATTCATTAAACCTTAAGCCTCATCTAGAAAGAAGAAACGATTCTCATGTAAAATTTTTAGGAAAAGTTTAACAATATGATTGATGACCTTTTTCTTTTAAGCCAAATTAATTTTAATATTAATAGCTATAAATTAGTTATTTTATATTTCAAGTTTCTCACTTAAGTATATGTATTCCTATCTCATTAATATGTTATTATCTTAAGGAAACTCTGTTAATGCTTCAATAAACTTTACCATGTAATACTTTCTCACTCTCAATCTTTCTTTCTCTCTCATATTTTTCTTATTTAATTTGTATTCTATCAACTATTATATTATTATTACTCAGTCTCAAAGAATCTGACTTTTAGTCCGTTATTATGAACGAATAAATAAATAAATATTGAATATTGAGGAGCGACCAGAAAATTAAGAGTAGTAGGAAATCAGTTAAATACAATATAATATTATAAATCTTCATACGTACATTTTTTTTTTTTATACATAAAATGTTTCATGTTTGTATCTATATTACAAAGGAAATATTAGAATCAACAGAATATTTTGTTCGAGTCTAGAAAAAAACACAGTAAAAAAGAACAGTAGAACAACACATAATAATAATAAAAAATAATAATGTGTACAAAATTGTTACAATGAACATATCTACTCTTGGAGGGATAAAACTTAAGACATTGAAAACAAATAAAAATTATATAAAACAAATTGCACATTTCTTTTTTTTTCATTTCAAATAAAATTAAGTATAAAAACAATTTATATAGACATTATAACTCATTATATAATGTATATATATATATATTTTTTTTTATGTACCTTAAGGTATATAGTTATCAAATATTACAAAATAATATTAGCAACAATAACAGTCCCGATTTGTTTTTGTTTTTAGTTTTTAAATTTACAGTAAATTAAAATAATAAAAAACTTAACGATATTTCTATATGGTAAGACAATTTTGGAATGTGCTTAATGATTTTGCTTTAGTTTTTATTTTTAACATTTACAAATCATATATTTTTATGGCGATAAATAAAATTATGAAAATTTGGCACATAAATAATACATATAAAAAAAAAAAAAAAAAAAAAAAAAGAACATATAAAAACCGTACATATTTTAAATTTAAATCTGAAATAAAATTATCTTAATTGTCTTCAGTCTCGTTTCAAATTGAAACAATAATGTTTAATATAATAAGTGGATTCTGTATGTTAAAATTAATTTGGCAAAAATGACTAGCGTTTTGCCAAGAAAAAATAATAAATGATAAAATAATAATATATATATTTATTATATGTACAATTTTTTTTAATTTTATATAAATAACTTTAAAATGTATAAGTACAATTTCTGGTAGATCGGTACCTATATTTTTTAAATCGATCTCTACTCGCTATAACATCAGAGTATGTTTTATATATTTTTATTTTAGGTACAATGAAAGCGTACAATTTATTCGCGATTTTAATATTTTATTTTTACAAAAAAATTTAGTTTTTAATATATATATATATATACCTATTTATATATATTTATTATAACTGGCACAATCATAAAGGAGGTAGAAACACAACTATAGGGTCGTGTACCATATACATATTATATCTACCTATTATCTGTACCTTTATTGGATAATAGATTGTAATGTAAAAACATTATATATTATAAAATATAGGAACATATTAAAAAAAAAAAATAATAATAACAATTGATTTTCAACAATTTGAAAAATTGATTATTGATAAACATAGATTTTTGAAATATGTACCAGAAAATAAAATCATAACAAAAAGTGTTTTCCTGATTTACATGATAAATAAGATGCAAATAAACCAATTATACAATTATTTTTATAAAATATTTAATTTTAATTGCTGTGCAATTTGATTAATAATAATAAGAAAGAAGCAATACTTGATTTGTTTCTTTCATTTTAAAATAACGTTTCCCCAAATTACACAAGGCATAGTTATTAATTAAAAATTATATAATATTAAAAGCTATTATTTTTAGTCTTTGAGGTACAAAGGGATTCTAATTATTTTCAAATGGCAATACAAAAAATAATAATATAATATTATATTAATTCAATAATAATTATTATTAATAGATACCTACGTATTTTTAGTTTTACGGTCAACAAAAAAATAAAAACATAATTTTTAGTACCGTATTTGTAGTTCGCTATTTATTTGTTTTTTCTTAAAGTTATAAGACTCAAAATTTATATTGTAATGTAATGTATATTATTATATATATGCACTTGCACGCGAATATTACATTATTTTATTCATTTATCAATTTTTAAACTATTTTACCTAGGTACACATAGCATATACCTACTATTAATATTATTATTATCAAATGCATTGAGAATATAAAAACAAATCACGATAAAATTGAGCGGATATGTCAATATTATTTTTTTTCTTATAATTTTATAATATTAAATACTATTTGTTTTGCGTGGTTCGATGTTGAGGTACGCTACGTCACGCTGATGGCTGGCAGCGGGCGATTGTTGTTGGATGCACGTTGTTGGTCGGACTGTTGTTGCTGCTGCTGTTGTTGTTGGACATCCTTGGGATGATGGCACTTGTTGCCGACACCGCCCGTCAGCTGATTGACACTCAACGGGTTGTTGATGTCATGCGGGTTGGTGCCGACTGGTTGATGGTGTCTAATGGTAGGTACCACCACCGCGAGTGGCATGCGCACGGCCATCGGCGGACATTCGTATTCCGAAACGTGTGGAGTGAGCGGCGTGGCCGGCGACAGACTGGCCTGCGTCAACATCCCGGGGCTGGTCAGACTGGACAGAGCGCTCAGGCCACCGGGACTAGACACGGAGTCAGCTTCTTCGTTGTCCGAGTGGCCCATACTGCCATTGGATTGGTTGTCGTCCGACTGGTTGCCCGAGTCACCGCCACTCTCAATGTACCGTATGCAACGTTTTTTACGTCTAAAAAAAAAAAAAAGCATTACATTAATATTATTATAATCGTATGTGTATTATAAATCAATAGAAAATGAATCAAATAAATATGTACAAAAAATTATAACGCACGCACAACCCTCAGAAAATGTGGGTTTTAGTAAAAAAATAATGAAATTATAAAAAATGTATAAAGGTAAAAACTAAGAAATTAACACTCATTATTCAAATTCCCCTCATTGTCTCAAATGAAGCTCAAACACAATTTACTTATTTTAAATAACTAAAATATCATTAATAGGTATGTTCGATAAAAATTACATTACCTATTTATAACCACAATTAACTTAATAATTACGTGGTTAATGCAATATTTATATTAAATAAGAAAATATTTTTTTGTATTAAAACCGTTGTTCTTTCGATAAAACGATTCTACAGAATTTATATATTACATTAAAAACGAGAGGAGTTTGAAATGTTAACTAACTAAATACAAAAAAAAAAAAATATGAATCACACTAATTTCTATGCTAAACTAATAAAACTCCAAAATAAATACAAATAAATCTATAACAATTAGATAGAGCTAGAAGCCTATAAGTAATTAGAAATGGTGTTAATACAATGGGAAAATAATAAAAGTAATAAAAACAAAAAAAATCAACATCAAACTAAATAAATAAAAACGAAAACATATTATAAATACATAAATAAAAATTGATTGATAAATATGCATCAAAAACTAATAATAAAAAATACAAACACACGCATTAATATTTAGGGAAAAAATGAACTCACGAAAATTGATGATTATTTTTGGGTTATATTTATATTTTTGGATTTGTTTTTTTTTTTTACAGATTAACATAAGTGGGCCCTTGCGGTGAAGCGGCGTTGGAAGGGCCGTGAACGTGTTGTGCTAAGATGCTTCCTCCGCCTGCTCCATCAGGGCTACAAACCATATCAGTCGTCATACACACAGTACAATTATTATTGAATAATATACACAGATTTCATAAAAAATATTTTATGTAAGTAGATATCCTTTAATTGTTTTATTATTTGTTTTTTAAATACAATAAATAATAATTAATACTAATTAGAACACAAGAAATAAGACTATCCAGAATTTAAAAAATTAACATAGTAGCTACCCTATTTAAATATTTTCTGGTCGTCTTATTAGAAAATATAAAATATAATTTATAAATACATATTATAATATATATATTTTTTACTAAATATTCAGAAAATGTGTCTACACGCTGCAAAAAGTAAAGTTACTAAAAAAAAAAAAAAAAAATGAATTTTATATTCTTTTGTTTATTAAAAATATTAAGTATTTTGTGTTTCAGACTGATATGGTTAAAAAGCTTTATATATATTAAGGATTAAGCTAAGGCTTAAAAAGCTTATCATATAATATTAAGATTACTTTTCTCTGGCAAGACACATTTTCTGAATAGGTTTGCGGCGGTTAATAAATTGGTAGTATTATAGACAATAGATAATAGGCACATATTATTTTGTGTACATTTATAATAAATACATATAGTATTCGTAAAGCATTTTTTTTTTTTAAAAACTATTATGATTAATTTAAATTTTGAATTAAAGAAATAATTTTTTGAATGGAAAAAAAATGTTCTATAGAATATAATAGTCTTTATAAGATATACATACATGTAATATGTAGGTATGTCATAATGCCATATGAAGTAAATTAGAAGTATAAAATAAAACATAAACTAATTTTATAATTTTATTGTTCGATTTTATTAATATTAATCGTTTAAACAATATATAATTATTTTTTACTAATTATATATGACAGTATTTTCTTTTTTACAAATTATTATATGAAAATAACTAATAGGTAAATATAGGCTTTTGTAGGTACGACCGAAGAGAATATTAAACAGGAGCCAGAATAAGTAGTACTTATATATTTTATAAATTAATAGACATTATATTATTATACTTGGTGAAATTACGCACTACATTATAATGATTATTATTGGATTAGTAAAAATTATTATCGTATCGTATCACTATGTTTGCAATATACGAGTATAATATAATTACCTGCAAGGTTTACACCATTGGCTCTGTTGATCTAGTCCGTACCTCGCACGGCACTTTTTCATGCTGTTATTACCTAAAATAGCACAACGTTTTATAATTATAAATTGATCAAACACAAAAATATATATATATATATATATATTCATTTAATAATAATAAAATAAAATAAAAAACAATTTGGTTTTTTTTTTGTTTTTCAAAAGCGTAGGCTTAGTAGCGATCACAAGCAAAATACAAAAAAATAAAAAATAAATATTTATAAATACGCAGCAACTGTCATTTTCGAATATATAATAGCCTTAATTATTTTGGGTACCATGCAATGTGTTTTCTTATTCTTTTTTTGCGCCAGACAAACACCTCGTTAAACTCCAAAATTAAACATCAACATCAAATATAAACAAAACAAATAATCTGTCTTCGCTTACTTTCTGAATTTCAGGATAAGTTATTATTAATTATAATATATGTGGGGAACGTGCATAAAAAAAGCGTCTAGTGTTCAGGAAACGAACGCAATAGCGTAAAAAATTGTTTAAAAAAAAAACAAAAAACAAAAAAACAAATGTATACTCGTACAAGGATAGTGCATAATTTTTTTCTTGTTGTAATATGTATAGAAATACGAAAAATTTATTAAATTTTTGTTTTTGTTTTTGTTTTTTTTTTTTTTTATTATTATTATTATTTGAATTTTTAAAATTTGTTTTTTTCGGATTCTACCTCCGTCATGGGTTTCTTGTTTGCGCTTCCTCTTCTTGGCCCGTGTCGCATTAGTGCGCGACGACCAGTCCGGATAGAGCTGCATGTGTATCTGTCTCTCGCGACGCGCCAGCTCATAGTACTTGGCTTGTTCTTCGCGACCTAACGCGTGCCACTATATTACCACACACACACAGATACACAAATGTAAGGTGACATCATCAAAATTGCATGAGTAAAAATAATAATTAAAAAAAATAAATAAATAAATTAAAAAAAAAAAATTAACACTAGGTGTTTCGTACACGACACAATTACCACCAAGAATTTCAAAAAACGGAAGAAAGAGTAGTATATTCGACGTAGTTTGGTTACATATCATTACAAATAATTTAATTTATTTTATTTAAATTAATATAATAACAGAAAGAAAAAAAATCGTTTTATCGCTAAATAATATATATAGTCTATAATATTATTATCGTTTTGCTTTATACTCGTATTATTGTATAATCAAATATGATATAATATATAAATATAGTATTAATGCCTATTATTATATCGTAATTATATGTATATATATATATATGTATATTATCTATCATTTTGTTTAATTATTTGGAGCTAAACGTGTGTTTGTACGGCAAAGTTCTAAGTTCTTACGAAACAAATCTCTTGGATATAAAACAAACGTTATAAAAGCAAGCTACCAAAAGTTTAAAAAAAAAAAAAAAAAAAAAACATCCCAAACTATAAATTATATCATAAAATAACCTTTTGGTGCGCGACCACCACAAGCACGCATTATTTGTTTTGACCATTATATATTATATATATATGATAAATTAATAAATTATAATAATATGCTCGAGCTACGACCAGGCTATAAGATTGTTGTTAATAGTTAGTATATAGGTAATTATATAAAATACGAGTATATATATATAATATAAAATATATATTATATATAAACATTTACATACGCATATTATATTAAATTATTAAAATATTTAAAAAAAATAATATCCGAATAAAAAAATAATATCGCACAGGTTAGATGCATATAATACAGACACAACTTTTTTATATTGACCACAATATTTTGTTTTTGATTACATGCAGCTAAAAAGTACGTATATTGTATATTATATAAATAATATAAATATGTAAATATTACATATATGTATTAAATATATTATATATATATATATAGGTAATTTATATTTTATTGGTGAGAAAAAGTTAAAATTAATATATAAAATTTGAGGGTGTACATTATTTTTCAACAGCTGAACGAATATATCAAATTTTTATTTATATATATATAATATATATATTATTTAATATTAGTTAAAATGTTAATAAATGAATGTGTTAGTAATGTATATTTTTCTTAGCGTCCACGTCAAATTATTGAATTTTAACTAGGTTATACTTATATAGTTGTATACTACGAAAGAATATTAAATTAAGTGTCTATATCTGTTGAATTTTTTATAGACAATACGACTAAGATAACAATTTACGAAAATAATTCACGAGACCATAATTATTATTATTTCACATTGTGTCAATGAAGTTTAGTAGTAATACTTTTGAAATTGTGCATATGTGTTCAATGTGACATTACTGATAATTGCATATGTAATGAAATAAAATATGGCCAGTTAGGTAAAACGTATACGTTTGAATTGATTATAGAACCACCATTATCTCGAGAACAGGAGCTATCAACCAACCGGAGGTGAAAAAATAATAATTAACGAATAAAATTTAAAAAATGGTTCTATTGTAAACACAAAAAAAGTAATAAACATAAACAAAACAAAAACCAAAAGAAGAAGGTATAAAATCTTTAGCCTGGATCGGTATACTTGCATGCTGCTATTTTGCACGTGGACACGAAAAACAAAAAAAAAAAAAAAAATTATAATAAATTAAAATAAAAAATATATAATGCCGATTAATAACGAGGGACTACCTCCTGAGCCAGCATCTATGACCGGTACGCGCTCTTTCTTCCGTTTCTTCTTCTTGGCGCCGTATCCATAGTTATCCCGAGCGCTCCAACCAGGATACAGTTCCATATGGAGTTGTCGTTCCTGGCGCGCTTTCTCGTAGTACTTGGCCTGCTCGTCTCGCGACAGAGAGTGCCACTATATTACACAAAACCACTTTTTCAATTTGGTTTTTCCCACTTGTTTTATTATATTATAGTTATTAATTTATTATCATTATTCTTTTTAAATTCGTTTTATTTTATTTTTAAAAATCTCCATCATATTGTAATTTTTTTTTTAATATTATTTTAAATTAAACTAAAACGTATACATCAAATTATATTGTAATAATACGAGATTATAATTGTTATAAATTATTATTATTGTCTAAACTTTATAAAGACTCACCCGTCGGCCCAATATCTGATTGATCGCTGCACTCTCTTTGAGCGTACACTCAGCCACCACCTTAGCCCTCATTTCTTTCATGTATAACATAAAAGCGTTTAGAGGTTTCTTTATGTGTGGCTTCTTTTTATCTATACGATTCACGAAAGAAAAATGTTTAAGTATAACCATCATTAATATTATGGTATAAAACTTGCTAAAAAAGTTAAATTACCTTGGTTATTACTATTTTGCACAGTATCTTGGTGCTTTGATCCGTCCGAGCACGAAGAGTTTTTATTATGATCGTTTTGTGTCCTGAAAAATAAAAATGAATAATCGTGTTAAACATACGTATAATAAGAAATAAGGTTTCAAATATTGTCGTCGTGTGTGCTAAGCGATTTTTCAATTTATATTGATATTTTTATCGATACGAAAATCGAAATAAGATTCACCTAGCACCTGATTCCTGCGCAATATGTAAAATGTTGTAATTAAGAAATTTCGAATATTCTTAACATTTTTAATTCTTATCGTTAGTCAAAAATTATATTGTTTTAAACTTTACTTTCATTATTTTAGTTTGAAAGTTAAATCTAACCTTGCCTAACAATATTTAATTTTAGCATAATTTTAGCCAATGCTTAGGTATACGAGTATATCATGATAGTCAGCTCATTTAATATTAGTAGTGAATGTCGAGATAAGAAAAACAACTATATATACAGATCAAAAGACCAACCGAATTGCGGAGCTGCTGCAAGAGTTATCTGGCGTAATAGACCTATTATCGTCGTCCTTGTCCGCGGAGGACGACGATCGCGACGTAGCTGAGGGGTTTGCTGCAGCGATCACAGTGGTGCAAGACAACGAAGAAGACAAAGATGAAGTGGCAGTGGTTACAGCGACGGAAGAGGTGGTCGCGGTAACGGCCGCGGCGGCGGCCACTGCTGCTGCGGCCGCCGCGTAGTGTTGAGCAGCCGAGTTGTGCTGCTGCATCACCTGCCAGAACCTGTTGGCCGGTGTCCAGTATGATGTAGCGGCCGCGGTGCCGAATTGGACCGCAGCGGCGGCCCGTTGGAACAGTTGATCGTTGAGCATGCTGTTCATGTACAGGCTGGATAACAGTCCGGACGGGAACACGGGAGCCGTGGCCGCCGCGATGACTGGTGGCGATACCACGGTGGACGGTGCGACCACGGCCACCGGTCGGTTTTTCCGTTTCACTAGGTTCAGCGGTTCCATATCAGTATTATATAATTTTTACCGGCACGCGTAATAACCCCGCCGACACCAATGATCGTATGGAGTATTAATTAATATAAAAATATAATATTATAAATTACGTACAGAACAACGATAACGGCTATTATAATGATAATATAATAATAATAATAATAATAATAATATTATTATTATTATTATTATTGTCGTTAATTTGTATAATGTAATTGAATAATTACGAGTAACGATACGATAATATTATTATAATATATCATTATTATATCAAACCATCACTAGCGAACGGCGACGACACCGAACGACGCGTGTCGTCACCGCGCGCTTGGACGTAAGGCCGCGGCATTACCGCCGTCGTTGTTCGGCGCACGACGGTCGACGAATAAAGTAGGAATTAAAAAATAATAAACGCACTTCAACAATATCGTTTCGCGTACACTCGAACACGTAGACGCACGCTCGTACGCCAGTGACACCGTCACAATATCCTACGATGACCGAACGTCGACAATATTCGCCGAGACGAAATAAAAATATGAACGATATCGTACAAAATTACATGATATTATTTTCGCTTCGCCGCCGCCGCCGTCGCCGACGTCGTCGTCGTCGTGACATTTGCCTTTCTCCCTCACCACTCAACCATCACCCCGCGTAACGATAGCGGGGTCACTAAGCTCCCCATAAACGTCAATAATGATAGAATGCCGACGGCGTTACGTCATTCATACCACCCTTTTGGTACAACCATAATCATATATATTTATATATAAATATATACAAGAGATGATAAAAATAAAACAACAACAATACTCCCAACTCAGCTGTGTTCGTGTACAAGTACAACTGTACAAGTGTACCACTACCACATCGTTTTATCGTAATAATCCAATATTATCCTGCGACACTATGTAGGCATTTGTTAAGACTTTATGACTCGATTTTTACCCCGGTTTTTTTATAGTCTCCAAAGAGTAAGCATTTTTTTCGCCATCCCCGTCGTCGGTACTTTGTAAATTTATGTATACGGTAAAAATAAAATGACAGAGAGCGTTATTTGAGTGTCATACAATTCATTCGTTAATATTCTCCGAGATGGCGAAGTTTTAATATTCAGGGATGGGATTTTAGTATTCCAATAGATGGCACGGACGTATGCTTAGAATTAATATTTTATACCCAGATAGGGGTGTATTATATGCGTGTAATTTCGCGAAACGACCCCCGCGATGTTCGTATATATATACGAATATAATATGGGGATATTGAAAATTTAATCGAGCGAGAGACAAATATATTTGTTTATAAATGACGTTCAATGTATGTTATGTTTTTACAGTGTTATAAAAGAAAAGAAATGTATTGAGACTAGAAAAACAAGGCTTTATTAATAATCGTGAACAGGAATTACCTACACAGAAAAGTGCTAAATAACTATTTTGTTTCCATCGCTCTCAATAAAATTGAACAACAAAATAGTTCGAATAAGTTACATGACCTATAGGTATTATAGTTTTATAAAATGTTTATGGAACACGATGAAACTAAATTCGTTGGTTTTAATAAATGATTTTATAATCATTATTTATCGTAATTGACCACAAATTATATAATTAATGTATATAGTATATTGTAAATTATTGTTCTTTTTTAACGAAAATATATAATATTTATTAATTGAAATATATTATTAATAATAATTTATTATATTACATTATATTCATGGATGTATTTTAAAATAAATAAACCTAATAGTTATTAGTTATATTTATACTATTGATATATTTTTAGGTAGGTAGTACCTATAACTTATTTTTTCCTCATTATAGAATTTTATGTTGATATGTTAATTAAATCATACCTATCATAGAAGTAAAAACTAAAAATATGTATTATAAATTGTTTTATTGTTTTAACAAAATATAACACGACTATACTATAATGTACACATAGTCATAAATTCATAATAATGTTATGAACGCCGATAGAAAGGTGTCATAATTATGAATATTGTTTAAATTATTTCATCATATTATTATAAAATATTTTTATTCTCGATGAATTGTATTAAAATATTACAAATATTTTTGAAATTGTAAGACATGTTTTAAATTAATAACCATCAGATATTCGTGTAGAATAATAAGTATGTATGAAAGTATAAGTGTATAACTACCAAAAATGCATAAATATGAGTAGGTATATATTTTAGTCACAAAAAGAAATATTTTTTTATTAATTTTAAAAATCATCAATGTATACAAGTACATTTCACATCATATATACAATTTATATATTATTTCTTTATTAATCAAGTAATTAGGCATAAGGTATAGGTACTTATTGTATAGAAAAATAACGATTTTATCTAAAAGTTTTTAAGAAATAATTTCATCGAAATGTAATTGAGAAGATAAATGAGTAAATATAATGTAATTTAATGAAAATAACTTTAGTAGTAAAATTTATCAACTGTGCTAAATTAGTTTAATGCAATTTACAATCATATAAACACTACCTATAAGTAAATAAAATTAAGTTAATACATTAAATTCAACGATGCGTTTTCAACGAAAAAATAATATAATTGGTAATTGAAAGCACATTTCTTTCAAAATATTAAATATTTCAACTACTTCAAACCCATAAATAGAATATATATACGTATATATATATATACGTGAAAATTAACGAAGTACGATTTAGGTGCTCAAGTCGAATCATTTGGACATTTACAAAAGGGTAAAGTATAAAAATAAATAAAAGTGCACAATGTATATACAAGTACTGTACACGGAGAATCCCTGACTGAAACAAGGGGCGCGTTCGATAAATTCGTAACCATGGATACCATCCCTTGGAAAACCACCAATGGGAACGTTTTAAAAAAAGCTCCCTACAGTTAGAATTCCACATGCAAATTGTTCCCCCAACCACATCATCCCTCTTTAACTTCCTCTATATCGTAGTATGCGACTACAATTAAAGAGCTTATTTAACTAACAAAAACCTTCCTTTAAGGCAGCTTAAAAGCATATTCCACTTTATTTTCATTTTTAAAAATTAAAAAAAAAGGAATTAACATAAATACCTATGATTAGAATCCGTATGTAGATCTTGTCTGACTCCTGGAGTCACAATTGCAGGATGAGAATGATGGGTGTGATGAGACAAATGATGATGGTGAGGTGATGGACCACCCATAAGACCAGTTGGCGAAAACCTATACAGCTCACTAAAGAAAAAAAAACATTTTATTAAAAATGTAAAACTATTTTACCATTGAATTTTGAATGAAAATAGCTGCAATTTTCATGTGGAAATCATTCGTATACATACGTATTTAATATCTATATATATTTAATGAAAATAATATAAAATTAAAATATTAACTTATTTAATATAGTATTTGAGTTACATACACAATGCATAATTTAGTATACAATTATGTTTGGTAATTACGAATTATTAATAAACATAAATAATTGTAACAACGTATAGGAAGTTCCTATTTTAATTTGAACATTGTTTTTAAATATGATTATTAACATAATTATTTATATTAACATAGTTTAAAAAGAAAAATACTTATTAATTATTATACAAACTTACCTAGTAAGACTTGTGCCTAAAGAAGGTGGGTAGGATCCTCTGAAACCAGTTCCAGCCGATGAGATCTGATGGTACATACTAGCTGGTGTGTGCCTAGAAAAAAAAATGACAAGCACAATATTAAAAAAAAAACTCTATAAAAGCTAAACCCTTGTTATTTGTAGGGGAAATTTTTATGATCGTGGTGAAAGAAAAGCGGCTTAGGAAAGTTTTATGAGGGAGTAAAGAAATCGTTTCTGGTGAATTACGGAAGCCGTCGGCTACGGAAAGCCGATTTCCCAAGACGAGAAAAAAATAAGGGGAGAAAACCGATTTTCCTGCTAACAAATTGACCGGAATAAGAACAAACAAGGGTCAGTGCGGTGGACAAAAAAGATTAGAGGTTTCTACGGGGCGTCAACTGATCACGCCCCAATACCTATACTTATTCTGTAAGTATATTCTTATATAGTTTAACATTAAAATATCGTTTATTTTAAATTTTCATATAAGTTGGTAAGTATATTATAATTTAGTGTTATAATTCCATTTTTTACACATAATAATATTTAAAGCGATCTAATTTTAACAGTAAATAAAATAATTAATAATTTTTGTTACACCCACATTGGAAAGTTCGACTAAAACTATATGAAATTATAATCATAATATAATTTAAAAAATATTTTATATTTTTAGTTTAAGTATTTTATTTTATTAATAAATTATAAAATGTATCATATTGGGTTCACTTTCACTTAGTATATATACAAATAACAATGCACATACAAAAAATATTAATAAAAATAAAAAATTATTTATTTATTACGGTTTGATATTTCTATACACTGTACTTACCATGCAAATATTAAAAAAAAAAAAAAATGTCTATCTCGTATTACTTTTATTATGTTTATTTGTTATTTTTATATTATAGCATTATGGTTAATATTACTTACTAATTACACCGTTTTGTATTCAATATTTTATATAATTTGTATCGTGTTTAAATAACATATATAATAGCATTTATTTTTAGATTTTACAAGAAGTAATCTATTTGAGATAAATGTTTATATTTTATATCTAATAAAAAACGAAATAAAAATAATATAGACAAGTATAAAATATATAATAACTAAATTATTTACTTTATTGATATTATTTATTTATTAATACATGTAGCTTAAGAACATTGTTATTATTAAATTATTAACTAAATAACTTTTTATAAAATTGTTACAATTATGAATCATTGTTTTAGGCCATTATTGACAAATTTTTCACCCGTCATGTGGCAAAAAAATAATTTCATGAGTGAACTACAAACGATATAAATTGTACTTATGATTAATAAATTTATAATACTTGAGAAATGAACGGGTAAACACACATTATATTATAACCAGGGTTCGGGACTTAAAGCATTTGCTTATTTTTTTAGATTGACATTAAATCTAGCAGAGTGCTATGGAAATTTATATCATGTTGCAACAATTACAAATATGAAATTTGAAAGTGCTTTTTTTTGCTTATTTCAATGATTTATTCGAAAAATGCTTTTTCACGCTCTTTTCTTATTTTAATTGCATATTTCCAACTTAACAACGCATAATACTAAAAATTTGGGGTTTTTTTTTAATGTTTGTTGGCAATATAGAAAAAAATTGAAACTAAAAATAATTTTACCATTGTGCATCAATATAATATGTATTGTACCCAAATAGTATTCTCTTAATTTATTAATTTTCTTATTCTATTTTTAACGTTATGTACTTATTGTAGTCACATTATGTAGATACGGGTAATTAAATTATTCTAACACTGTAATAATTTAATTACGTTTTATTTTAGATAAACAAACTATAAATATTAATTCCTGACATATAATAAGAAACACAATAATAGTAGATTACCTATTATTTAATTATTAAATTTGTAATTTTAATATGAAAAAAAAATTATATTATAAAGTTTTTATATTTATCTACAAAATTTGCAGTTTTAGACAAAAATTTTTTTTATTACTAAAATTTAGTAATAAATTTTATTACTTTCAGTAAAATTTTAGCATCTTACTTTTTATTTTAATGTTTTGAAGTGCTTATTTGAATGCTTATTTCGAAGTTTTTAAGCGCTTTTATAAGCGCTTATTTTGATGATTTTAAGTGCTTTAAGTCCCGAACCCTGATTATAACCAAATCTCCTAAATCTCTTTATATTTTTACGAATTAATGATACATATTTTAATAAAAAAATTTTCATATTATAATAATTATACTTAAATATATTAAAAGTACATAAAAATTGTCATTATTATTTATTAGCATTTAATAACTATGTTAAGTAATAACAATATAAATTTAAAACTTAAATTTTGTCAATTATGGGTGTATAAAATACTCACCATGAGGCTGCAACTTGTGACATGTCCGGACTTAACAATGGGTACGGATATTGACCTGTGGGAAATGGATACATTGAAGGCCTTGGAAGTCCTAATTAAATGTAAAAACCAAAACAAAAATAAATTACATTTAAATACATTTGAGAGTAGAAATGTATTTTAATTAAAATTAGTAAATCTAATCAGGATAATATTCGTAATCAAGTATTTTATAATTTCGCTGAACCGAATAAATTCACCATTTGGCTCAATACAAATTTTCAAGATAATAGAAAAAGCACTCAGGCGGTGTAATCGGAGGGTTAGGTTAAAATGCATTTCGATTTTTGAAAAAGCACTCAACTAAAAACAAAAGGGTATCGATTCTGTATATGATGGTGTTTTTCAGTATTCTCACAATAGAATGTATAATATAAAATCTTTAAAATATAAATATAGAAATGTTTAATTAAAAAGAAAAAATTTAAATGTTTGATGAATGTATAATTTTTTTATGAATTTTTACATTCAATAATTTATATTAAGGTAATTAATTACTTTTATAATTTTTCCTTTGTTCATAATAAATTTAAGTGATTGCAATTTTTTTCTTAATAATGTACAGCATATACCTATATAATTTTAGTTTATCATTATCACGATTACATATATATATATATGAGAATAATAATAATTACGCAAATTCTGCAATAAAATTAGGTCTAGAGTACTACTATATAATATAATGTCGATCTTGACATGCATATACTTCAACGCTTCACGCTTCTATAAGATACATACTCATGTTTTTGTACTAAAAAAAAGTAGTATAATACTTTTATATGGAGAATTTTATTTCAATTAAAACGTATAAACCGTACAAATGAGGGACCGATTAAAAATTTGACCAGGAGGTTTGTTATACACAGAGCCGTAGGGGCTTACAGAATAATTGTTAAAGAGTCGAGGACTTTTTTTTTGTATACCCCTTTTGTGTCACCGTAATTATCATAGCACAACGGTATTGTTTTCACCGCAGGCCTTTTTAAAGGATTGGCTTCGTCAATGTCTATACGAATTCACATTTAGGGGTTCTTTAGATTTCAAGGGAGAGAGAGAAAAAATCGATATTTATATATAAAGCATATACTATACATACATATATATATATATATATATACATAAAAATATGTACTCACCGGGTGCTTTGTCAAGCTGGTAAGGAGGTATGCCCATGTGGGCGGGTGGTGGTTGGGTGCCCAGCTGCTCGCCGTTGTGGCAAAAGAACGGATGGGCTGGGCCCAATCCAATCTTACTTGCCTGCAACACAATAAAATATACGACTAATTATTAATTGAATAAAAAAATTAAATAATATATACATTAAATTAAAACATTTTTAAAATGATATACTTGGTCAAAAAACGGGTTTTTTTAACATAAACATTTAATAAACCATTTTACGCGCCATCATCGTATGAAAATACGTTTTTTGTTCGTTTTGAAATATTGTAAGATGTAGTGATAGAGCATACAATACGTGCCTGTTTAGCATAAGTTATCAAGTCCCTTATCGCAATAACAAATGATGGTTCGAGTGGTTGTGTTTCTACCCATAGCAACGCCATTTTCAGATAATCCACAGTTTGCGTAGCAGATGGTGGAATTTCAATGTCTTCAGAGTCTATAGACAAATTTTCCGGTTCAGTTATTTCAATGGGGTTTGTTAAAATCCAAATCAGCATATCATTATCGGATACTTCCAGTCCTAAATCATGAGCTATCAATTGTACACCCAAAATAATACCCTTCAACCCTGATGTGTATGTATAATTTTTCCAACAAGTCGAAAACGATTCTGTTGTGACTTGTAACCAAGCTCTATGTAATAAAATGAATGCATCTTTTAATGTGTATTTTCCTAAAAATTTTATAATCGATCTTTCGGACTGTTGATCTAAGGAAGCTTGTGTAAGAAGTAAAGCAGTATATGTAGATTTGAATTCAATAAATAAAGATGACTTAGATATTGGATCTCCATCGTGTTTTTGTAGAAAAATCCCATTGTATTCATATTTTTCTGGAACAAAAGATGCTTTGTCCATAACCAATACGGCTTTTGTATTTATAGATAAAGCAGCTGGACAAAATTCGGTTTCAAACCACCATTTGAACAAATCTTGTGTTGGATTACCATCACCTCCGCCGGCATATATAACAGGTTGACCTAACATATTCACAGTTTCTATACAAGGAGGTCTCCATCTCTTACCTATTACCAACACTCTGGTTCTATGTCTTCCACTTTTATTGCCAGCCATTAAAAGCCATACTTTTCGGTCAGGATTTACGGAAGTATTCAATTTTTTATCAGGTATACCATTAACATCGAAAGGAATCAATAATCCGACATAAATTTCATCATCATTGTATCCTTCTAAATTACCTCGATCCTTAAGGAATTTCTTGATCCAGTCTAAAGTGATGATAGAAATAACAGTTGTGGAGACTTTGAGCGTTTTCAACATCATAATAATTTTCTTCTTCAAATTTAATGGTGTAAGAGATCGACCGATATTCTGAGTCCATCGCGGATACCAAATTTCCAGTCTCTTAATAATATCTGCTTCATTGGTTATTCGAACTCGGTTTTTTCCAGCTGATTTTTTTACCAAGATTCGTCTCCTGGTTTTCATCCTCATCGGTTATTTTCTAGCGACGAACATATCGCACGGACGACGACTGTGACGCGACTGAAACTGGCGGGCTGGCTCACTCCAAATATATAAGTAAAAGGAGATAGACGGACATCAAAGACCAAACGTAGATAGCTTTTGGAAAGGCCAAAGAACAAAGCAATTTTGACACAGAACTCTACAGTCGGTACCGCATTATATACATTATGGTAGGAAAACAGAACCTTTGATGTTTGTCTCTTTGATATAGCAATGCCTTCGCCTCAACAGATAAATGCACTTTACCCCGTTACAAAGAGCTCTTTGACTCAAAGGCATATTTGATTCGCTTTTAATAACGATTATTTTTTTAAACATCAAAGAGTTATTTTTAAATATCACGTTGTATATAATATACGAGTATATATATATATATAAAATACTATTAGATAACACGATACATATTTTTTTTAGTGAAACTTATTCCAATACCTATAATTTTATTTATATTAAATACAATACACACATCAATGATTCTGTATTTATTTGTTATATACATATAATGTTGAATTTCGAATGTAATGTAATTTACCGGTAATCTAATAGACGTATGAAATTCGGTAATTTAATAAATACAAGTTTCATAAAGTCAATTCCAATATAATCAAGTTTGGAACCCTAATCTACCGTTCCGGATATTTTCTTCGCTTTCATGCTCAGTTAATCATTACGTTATTCGCACCACACACTAATGCCAATTTCCTCTTTAAAAATATATTATTTTCTAAGTAGATAAATATAATATTGTTGTTTTATTTAAATTAATTTTTATTATTTTCGATAATTAATTTACTTAATAAATTTAATATCTAACAAAGTATCTAGGTACCTATATTATAATAATTATTAGCTATTATTTGTTAATAATATTTTTATTCTACATTTAGTTTTTAATTACTTATAATATATTAGTTATTAATTTATTATTATACCTAGACATTATTACTATGGCTTGATAATATATTATTTCAGGTCTAGTTATTACAATATATTATTCTTTGGCTACTATATTAAATATTAATTTGAACCATGTTGTCATTAGGTATATATAATACTATAGCAGATTTAATGGAACACAGAGGGGACTTTTTATTTTCTAAAATACAATTGTAAAGTCCCTTTTATCTTGTCATCATCATCCCCCTATCAATTTTTATAATTCTAATATCTTGAACGGCACGCGCACAACGCACCTATATAATACAAACGTGCATATGGCACAATAAGAATAGGGTACGGACATATTTTTGTCATTTTCATTTACCATATACCAGTTTGTTATTAAAATATATTGTAACAATTATTCATGTTCGCTATAATGCTATATATTGTCATATCGATGTAATATGCTTCCTGTCACGTGTGAATCTTGTGAATTTTATTAACTATTACCTCGTATCACGGTGCATAACGACTATTAAATATTAATAATAATAATTAGTAATATAATATTCATGAAATAAAACAATTACAATGCATTATTATTGTAAAACAGTGTTAGCATGGGTGCGTTTCTAGACTCACTTCCACATCCACATTATACATTATTTTACCCATTACAATGAATTAAAACGTTTTCCACCACATAATAATATTATTATATTGTATTCGTCGTACATAGTACATTATATATAGCGAATCGTAATACCAATTTGTGTGTAATTTACGTAGCCGTCTCTCATTAGAATAACATTAGGACTCCCTGCGGCCGGAGTGTCCCCGCTGCGAGGATTTACACCAATGTCCTCGCCGTGCATAGAATAACATTACCATTATCTACCCGACTAATCCTTAAATAATAGACGCCTGAACGGGAACATGCCAAAATCCCTGTGACAACGTATTATAAGGCTTTTGTGCGATTTTACTAAAAAAAAAAATTAAAAAAATAATCACTACCCTCCCTCTTGTCCATCCACTTCCCCCGATCAAAATATAAAATAATAATATACGTGGGTACGACAACAAGCCATAATATATTATAATATATACTAAACAATTTCTCAATAACATTCATATTTTTTTTAAAGCCGTTGAACCACGCCTACACGCATTTTCAATCAGGATCTGATTGCAGATCAGTGAAAGGTCTCCGCAGGAACAATGTGGACCGATGAATATCTTAGGCAGAAAGCTCCATAATAGAGAGGGTTGGATATAATATGAGGGCGCAGTTATTATACGTATATAGAACCCATATGCACACAATGATTCTTATCGGTTTGCGCGTGTAATGACACGGTAAGTGCATTTTGTCAAAACTCAAAAATAAATCCAGTCCGTGATATACACGACGGCAGTAACCAAAATTAAGCTGTCTATCAGTTTTGATATACTAAATTTATACCCAAGAGAAAAACGAAATATGTTTAAAAAATAGTATTTAATTATACCACTAAACAACAGATTTAACGACTTTTTTCAACCCTCTTTTAAAATATATTTTATTCACATTAATACGTGTTATATATATTTTAATATTTATCAGTAAAATAGTGATCGTATCTTAATTGTATGTTATAGTAACATCAAGATCTATACATTGTAACTGAAATAAAAATATATAAAATAAGTTCATTTAATTTCATTTACTAAACTTTACAAATGGATAATTGTACAATAATAAAATCAATAGTAGAATTGTAATTGTCTTCATTTTTCCAATATCATTAATCGCATGATCAAAATGAATGTTATAACTTATAAAGTTATAAGACATAATAAAACTAAAAATAAACTAATAAAAAGTTTATTATCAAAATATATTTTTCATTTTATTTTTCTTACATGACCATGTGAAAATGCTATTCTCTAGATTGTTAAGTATTAATTCAAATCCAATAAATATAAAAAATATTCATTTTAAGAAAAAAAATAGGTACAGAAATAATAATTATGTATTATATAAATTTAATAAAAATAAATATTTTATTATTAATAGAAAAAAATTATCTTAATAGTGAAGTAATTATACCCATGTGTTATACTTATAAACATATAATGGGTAATACTAGTAATTTTGAAATGGATATTTAATAGTTATTATGTGTACCTATAATGTAAAACCATAAAGTAGGTATTGATGTATTGTCTCACATAAAAATGTATAAAATAGTGCATTACAATAATATTAATATGAATCAGATTATGGATGATATGGATATTTAATTTTAGAATAAATATGTGGTAATTTACTTATCAATATTTAGATGAACCTTAGAGTATATATTATATAGAAAGGACCTCCATATACTAATTTGAAGCCGAAATGACCACTAGCTGGCTCCAACAACTATATTATTCTATGATAGATAACGTTCTTGATCATTCTAAGCTATAGTCAGAGGTTCCCGCACAAATTACTAAAATCCTCGACATACAATGTTATATACCTACTAGTTGTTGATCCTGACCTTGAAATCAGTACTTTAAAACTAAGTTAGTTTATAGGTCTAAGTTAAAATACTATTTTAAAATGAAAACTATTTTTTTTTTTTTTTGTTATTAAGAATATTATAAACAATAAATAATATTTATATACTATTATATAGATTATTTTATATAAAAAATGAATTTTGTATTTTTATTTCCTTATTAATATGTTATACATTATTGTTGTAATAATTATTTTTCTAAAATTGGTCACTCTGCATTGGTTCCAACTGATGCTTAACCCTTGTTATGAACTATAAAATAAAGAATATTATCAACTATTAAAAATTTCCTTAATTATAAGTTCAAAATCTGAAATTATAATTTACAGTTATCATTTTTTACCAAGGTCCTGAAAGTTGTTTAAATATGGTAATAATAACTATTATGAATATACGTATATATTGTAGAATTATACTATACACTTTCCTAATTCTTCACATTAAGTATAGATAACTAAACTAACCTAAATGATATATTGATATTTTAATTAAAATTATTACAAATTAATTTAAAATATTTTACGTAACAAAATTAAAGTAACCGTCTATCCAGATATCATCAACAAATAAAAATATAAATTAGAATCTTCATATTTTAGTACATGTATTAAATAAGTTTTAAAAAATGAATCTATATAATGTGGCATATTATATTAATGTTGTAGTATTATTACTTATTATTTATTAGAAATAAAAATGTAAAATAGAGTTTTTATTATAATGACAACATATTATGTGCATATTTGTGTTCTTATAAATTCGTATATTTTATCCCTCCAATACTTGAATATCTAGCATTTTCATTATCATATACCTTTCAATAGAAGGTACTTGAGTTCTTGACTCATTCATATATAAAATATATTTATTTTAATATTTAATTGGACGCCGTTGTACAGGGTCATTCAACTACATTGACAAGCACGAAAATAAACAGGATCATTATTTAATTTTTCAGATCACATAATGAATAAACAACGAAAATGATTGGTTGTTTTTATTATAATATATACATAATACATATAAGAAATGTCGCGTGCCACTTTTTTTTTATGCATGAACAGATTTTTTTCATATGAATCGGAAATTAAAGTGTCCGGTCTCTATGTGAAAAAAGACCCTTTGAGAGAAAAATTCGTGGCGTACTTTTTTTTTCATATAAGAACCCGTTGTTGCGTACGGTTCAAAGGATTCGATTTTTTTTTTTTTTTTGCAAAAGTAAAATAAAAATCGTTGAACGAGTATTTTAGTCTTTTAGAAAAAAACGCAAAGGCACAAAATATTTAGAATTTAAATTTTCATTTTATATTTATTATTACTTTTATTTTTCCAATAATCGGTTTTTTGCGTATAGGTATTATCCTTGATGTTTTGAAAGTTTCAAAAAAAAAAAAAAATAATAATATGCGCATAAATTATTTTTAACTTTTAAGTTAAATATATTATGTTCTTTGTAAATATTTAAAAATTTATTAATGAGTTTTACAATACGATTGCAGTATCAGTGGCGCAACCAAGGGAGGTCACCCCATGAATCGAATTTATTTCTTCAATTTATTAACATTTTTTTTTTTTTTTTTTATAAAGGTTTGCATACTTAATTGTACATACAAACATTTTCAAATTTCAAAGTACTACGTATATTAAATATATTTAATAATTATATATAATCTATTATAAGTAAATTAAGTACAAGCGTACAGTCACACATTTTGTAATTTTATGGACCTATCTGGTTGCGCTACGGTGCAGTATATATATATAATATATGAGAATTTTACCTATATATAGTTATAGAAATCAAATTAAATTTATGATATCTAATGTAATTAATAATATATTACACATCAATAATTCAAAATATTTTTAATGAAATACACATTATTGAATTTATTTTAAAAAGCCGATTAGTGATTACAGTACACTATTTTTGAGTATTAGCAAACAGTGTAATTTAAATTTAAAATGTTATCGTTTTAATTAAAACTAATGATATTAGTAGTAATCGTTTAAATAGCTTTTCGTAAATTTACAGGAAAGAGGATTCTATGGCTAAATGTCCTTGTTTATTTTACAATTGTTTTCCATTTTACTAATGCACCAGAGGGCAAATGGCTGAATAATAATAATGTACAAATCCCCAACGATTTCTTTTCATCTTTACACAAAAGGAAAACTTAGTAATAATACAAACAGGGGAAAAAATATATTTATATATATATTTAAAAAAGTTACGACTACATGAACGCATAATAATAAATTATCGTATATTATCTTATTATAAATGTTATTAAAATTGTGTCTGTATAATAATATTATATATTATTATATAATAATATTATATATTATTATATAATAATATAATATAATATTAATGTGATAGCCGATAGGTATAAAAAATAAATATAAATAAGTATTTAATAAATTCAAATATGTTCATCAAATTAATATCTAACGAAAAATTACTTTTTCACTGAAACATTAATAAAAACTATATACTATATAGTCAATATGCAAGTATACAATATACGTTTTTGATAATAATTTAGAGATAAAGGAAGTGCTCATCCGTCTTGATGATCATCTGCGCTGGGACTGTCATCGGGGGGGGGGGGGGGGGGTAATGGGATAGGGTTGATTGGTTACAAGACAAGTGGACCGAATATGATGACTATCCCTCCCCTGGGCATTTGTATGTTAATGACGTGCATAGTTAGAACTGGGACTCTGACGAGTGCAATTTCCATCCCTTTGATGTCTCCCTTAATCCGGTTACTCGCCTCCACACGGCCCAGTTTCTACGTCTCAGGCATTTTCCAATGTTTCCGGACCGTATATATCGAAATAATAATAATAATAATAATAAAAAATACACCATGTATATAATATATATAATAATATATGTATATGTATATTATATATATATATATTATTAAAGGGGAAAATCTAACATATAAAGAGGTATGGAGAAAAAAAAGTCAAGTGCGGGTTGTACACGATCATAGTACAAACACATAAGAGGGAATGACCACTGTAAGTGGTTTACAAGCCCAGCAAGCCGTGAAATATGAATTATAATCGGGCCGCATGGGGTTATATATTTATGTATAAAAAAAAAAGAAAAAGAAAAAAGGGTTGGTTAATAGATTTATCATGATTGTACCAATTGGTTTGCAATTTGACCGTGGTATGTGTTAATTTACATTATACTAGCTATATCCGAACAACATGTACTTATATTGACTGTCATATAACTATTTAGGCTATAATAGATAAAGATTCCTTATATTTAAATATTTAAACGAATAATAAAGTATAATAATATCAGGGTTTTATAAATAAAGACAGATATATAATTATTGAGAAGAAATAATATATATAAATTTAAACATGCATTCATCAGAAATATATGGATAGAATAATGAAAACAAAAATCATTTAGGTAACGTCGAATTATCATATATATTTTTCGTTGATAAAATATATTCCACACAAAATAAATTTTAAGCTATACAGGTACTTAATGTACCAATTCAATTATTCTATAAATATGCAATATTAATTTAAAGTAAAACGTATTTTTCAATATTCTGTTATAATTTTAAGTCAATAAATGAAAATATAAACTATTTTCCAGAATAATAATGTTCATACGAAGTTAGATTGTATAAAATAGTTACTTATTATTTAGTATTTATTTTATGATTTTAATTAACAATTACCATGTTTACACTCATTGCTAAATATAAAAATATGATATTTTCCACATGATAAACTATATATATTTATATTAGGTATATAAAGACGACAGATTTAAAATTGATGTTCACAGTTTACTTATCACAAGACTAAAAATCCTATTGCCCCAGATAAAACCATCATAATATATACCCTAATCACAAATTCATATTTGCTTTTCATATTTATTTTCTCTTCCCTTGGTTCTCATTCACCTTATCTCGTCCGTAACTAATTCGGGACCGGTGGTAGTAATCGAAACTACGTTATACACGGTATTTAGTACCAATATTTGCTCATCGACTACCCTCTATTGTCATTGGTACTTCATCGTATATACACGTAAAAAAAAAGGGAAAAAATCATTAGATTACACTAGTATGTCATCCCTGAGCTAATAGATTTTAATCTGTTGGGGACCGATTGTTTGGTTTAAATAGCGCGTGGTGTCCAAGGGAAATATATATATATATATATGAGCTTAAACGGAGGGACTGACGACTGTAACATACATAAAACTATAAAAGGGTTGACAACGGCAATTTGTCCTTCCTGTCGTCACCCCTTTCAAACCATAGCTTTTGAATAAAGGTCTCTTTGAAATTTTAGTTACGTGACATTGATAACTGGACTTCATCATCATGTTCTCATATGCAGGTTATAAAGTTAATTAAAATAAAAAAGAAGGAAAAAAATCAAATAAACAAAATTGAAATTTATTAATTAAATATAAAAATAAAATTTATTTTAAAAATAATAGCTTGGAGTTAATAAATAAAATGGCGTTTTAAATAAAAATATAATACAATTTATTATAATTTATAATTTATATATATTTATAATAGTTAGTATACAAATTGAGATATGAAAATGTTAACGTTTCAACTATATTTGAAATATATAACAATAATTCGAATAGGTCCATTAAAAATAAAATTATAATATTATAAATATAAAATTGAAATATTGAATACTTAATATTTATTATTTTATTTATTGTTTTTAGTTTATTTAGTATATATACAATTTTTATTTTTATTTTCTTGCATTTTAACGTGAATTGAAAATAATTAAATATATATATATGTATATATATGTTACAGGCCAAGTGAGAAATGCCCAGTCAATGTGCACAATGCTAAATTTTAATGGCTAATGTAGAAATCCAAAATTTTACCACATATAAATATAGTACCTATGTATATCAACACCCAACAAAATTTTCAAGTCTCTAACTTCGAAATTGCCTGCATGAGTTATCGTGAAATATTGAAATCGAATTCGTCGAAATTTCAGTTTTCGTGAAAAATGCCGTTTTTCTATGGCATAAATGCCATATAAATGATAAATGATTACCAACTACATCCACTTTCTAATATATGCTATTCGTAAAAATCGGAGCATTATTTCGAGTAGTAAAAGTGTCCAGCATAAAAACAAAAAAAAAAGACACATTATTGTAAAACCAATTCATTTTTCGCTTCGCTCATAATCAAATATTATAAATAATGTTTTTATATAAATAATATATTATTATATTTTCTAAAATAATAATACTTTTAAATTAAATTGTTTAACAAATATTATTAAATATTTAAATAATCTGAAACTGAAAATAACTTAAATTTTTTTGAGTATAATCCATAGTAGTAATGTGAAACTTCTTGTAAATAGACTCGTAAGTAAATCTACTAAAATGATATTTATATCGAATTTCAACTACTCGTATGAACAAAACCACGATATGACATTGTATTTTATAATCGTAACACGTATATAAATAAGTTTCAAATAAAATAATATTAGAATTTAAACCTCAATATAGTCATTTTATAAATTATTTTTATTTTATTTAGTATTATTTATTTATTTATTAAAAAAAAATAATAATAATAAAAATAAAATAAAATAAAAGTATAAGAGACATAAGAGAAAGAGCATAGGAATTTTATCAAGAGGCTGGTCGCTTGGGAATTGAAGCGAAAATTTGATTTGCACCCTTGGAAACACCGGAGCCTTTTCTTCAAAATGTACGCGAATGCCTTTGATCTCGTGGCGAAATTGCGTCAACACCACACCACGTACCTTCTCCACACCATCAACATCCACCCTTTAACATCCATCGTCCCTTTGTTTTGTACCGAGAAATTACCTTAAAATAACGCCCTTTTTGTTTGTTCAATCGTCGCACTCTATATATAATATATAACTTATCGCGTTTGCCGCGAACTTCATATACCGTGGGTAGGTATATGTTAATATTTTCGAAAAAAAAAAAAATAAGAAAAACCTACATAAATCAATTTTAGTCTTCGTCGTTATTCTATTCAAAATAAAAAAAAAATCGATAATCACATAATTTATATTTAGACTATCCTTGTACGATAAGTATATTATAACTTATATTTTTCGTCACAATATATTATAGTAATATTAATAATTTTATCTATATATAGGTATGTAAAATTTAACGCACGCGTTCACGTAAAGTGCCAGGCAAACGCGTCTCGATTACACAAATTCGTAACTATAAATTAATAAATTATTATTAAAATAACAAAGTATTGATCACAGTATATGCACACAATAATATATTATAATATTATGTTACATATACATCATATGTATATGAGTCTTGCGTCATACGCGGAACGGCCGAAGCAACGAGACCAAAAGGTCCAGCGCGCGCGTATATGAAGATTAGGTTTTGGGATTTTCAAGGGGTTGGGCGCGTGCGCGAAAATGGAAAACCCCTTCGCCCTCCTCTTGGCTGTGCTTACACCATCGATTTCAAGATGGGCGACGACGAGCCGCTCCCCTATACACCCCACCGGCCAAAAGACCGACCGGCGACCGTACCCTCTTCTATAATAAATCGCACAAGGGATGATGCGGGAGAAAACAAACATCGAGATTAAAATCGTTGGCACGGGAAAATATCCGTTTTTAAATAAGCAATATATAAAAATAAAAAAATAAAAAAAATAATATATATATATATATATAATAGTGCATATTATATAAAACACGACTTACGGTTAAAGGATCCCTTTGAGATTCGAGATAGGAACTCATCTGAAAAAAAAAAATTATAATATGTATAATATAATATATTATAATTGTTTTCATAAAGTCATTCTCGTCTTCGTTTATTTAAAACTTAAATGTTCACTATGAATTATTACTACACAAAACAAATTATATAAAATCATGTTGAAACTAAAATATATTCAATTAAATTTTTAAATAAATTTAAAAAAAAAACAACTACGATGCGTATTTTATTATATTATATGAAATAAAATACGACGTTAAATTATTAATAAATAATGTTTTTATAGGTAATTTATTCCGATGAATAAAAAATAATTATACCTTATATATATAGGTACCTATAATGGTTCGTGCCAATACAAAAAATCAATAGAACATTATTATTTTAAAATATAAATATAATTTACAAAAAAATAAATAAATAATGTGATAGGCGATTAACATTTAAATAAACGCACGAATCTTATTACAAATAACTATAAGTTCTTCAACATCATCAACGTATAATTATATGATAATAATGTGTAACATATATATATATTCATGAACATAACTATGGTATATTAGTATAATTTATCCATGGAATAAAATATTTCAAATAGATAACGAATCGCTCACTACCAAACAGATTAGATTAGATTGTACGCATGCGTCAATTAGTTATTATCAAGTTTAAGCGTAATGTTTTAAACTTTCTGCGTATGCGCAAAATTATTTTATCAATGTTACTACGAAATTACGCATGCGCCTGTTTGCCTCGCATTTCAAAGTTATATCATGGACCTTACAGGTCTATGAATTGACTTTATACCAGGGTTGGCGAACCTTTTAAAACCATAACCATTATTTATTATAACATTTATTAACACATTTTCTTACCTATATTAATAAAAAAAAATTTAATTTAATTCTTAAAATTTCTCATACTAAAGTTTTAAAATAAATATTTTTTTAAAATTTTTAATTTGGTGTGCCACTGAAATTTGGTCAACGAACCACTTCTGGCACGCGTGCCATAGGTTCACCACCCCTGCTTTATACCATAGACACATATTTATACACATACGTCTATGATTTATACTACTATAGTATAAGGTCTTTGGTTACACGATTAAAAATGATGGGCAATGACTCCATCCATTGTATATGATCTAAGATTATACATAGATCAAAAACAATTATTATGATTTGTATTTATTTCATATCAACTGATATCAATTAACGATAGGTACAAAAATAACCGTTATAATAATTTTATTAGAAATAATATATAAAATTTACGTGTCAACGAATATTATTATTAAAATAACATCTAGATATTATTTGTCATAAATGAATCGTGTTATTATTCAACTATAAGATAACGTTATGCAGGAAAACAAGAAAACGAAGAAAATTACTTTCAAAGGTAAATATATATATACAATATACATACATCTATATAATATTTATGAAATTAAAAAATGTATAAATATGATACGACTATGTATAACGGATAAATTAACAATACAGCATAATTCAGGGTTGCATAAAAATTATATTATTAGTATAATTACAGAACTGATAACTAGGTAACAGTTTAGTAAAATTTCAAATCGTTTGTAAAATTAGCAAAATTTTAACAAAATAGTGGCAAGGATACTGAACTAATAATAATTTATTGGTCTGATTTTTGTTATATAAATTTACAATGCCGTCTATCGGTTATTATTTTAGTTATTAATTTATTATAATATAAAACTTTAATAAGAATAAAATTTGTATACAAGTTTCTACTACAAACCTTATATCTTAAATATCTTTAACCATGGTTAAAACACTTGATTAAACGTCATAGACTCATAGTAAATTCATAATACACAATTATTCCTACATTTATTAACAGAATGGATAAATTTTCGATCCAAAATTTTACCAACTTATTTGCATGCAACTCTACATTATAGTAATTTAGATATATCATAAACGTTGGTACGAGCAAAAAAAAAATATTTTTTGATAAAAGTACATTTCAATTCTGTTATAATAATTATTAATGTATTATAATATTACATTAAAATAGATACTCGTACAATATAGCGGATTTATTATTAAATTTAGTTGATTTTATATAATTAAAATTACACACATATTATTATATTCCCGTTCAACATAGGCGGATATAAGGGGTTTAACTGTCCAACTATAGACCTATAGTAATATTGTATTATTGTACATACAACAACATACACAATTTAACATTTCATGTAAAATACATTAACTTATATAAAATATAAATATATCACTAATTTTCATAGATCAACTTGCGACGAAGTCGAAAAAAAACATGCGAGTATTACCCAGTACGTCAATAGTTACTAAAGCAGAAGACGTAATACTAGGAAAGCATAATGAGGGCAATGAATGTGAATATGATGAATACAAGAAAAAATACGAAACGAAAACGTTATTGAAAATTGAAGACCAAAAGCCTCAAACGGTAAATACTGATGAAAGTGAAAATTCGTCAGAAGAAAGAGGAAGTACTCGAAAAGAACGTAAACCGTTGCCGTTAATATTCGATGGAATCCACCATAGAGATAATAACGATTCGTCATCCGAAGCATCCGATACCAAAGAAACGGAGTCCTGTAAGTGCGTGTATTTAGGCGAAAGAGAAACGTTGAAATCGTTTTGGGACAAATGTCTCTATCAGTGTTTCACGTCTAAAAGATGTGTAGCCGGAGAAAGACCTAAACGCAAGTATAGAAAAAAGCTAAAAATTAAAAAACCACCAACAAAAAAACGAAAACAAATAGATCCGCCTTTTTCGTGTATTGATTTAAAGGGTACTGCCGAAAAACATAAAGGTTAGTTTAATAAGCTGAATAATATCATTTCAAGAAAAAATTGTTATAATTATATATTTTTTATTTTGTTAAAAAAATAATCATAATTTATAGATAAATATTTATGTAGGTTAATTGATTTTATAGATTATCTGAGTCGATACGAAATGCTGTTATATATGGACCCGTTGGCTGACTCTATAACCCCATGGCAAAAAAAAGATTTTGAAATGGCTTTTCGTATGGTAAAGCCTGCAGACATATTCGCTTTAAACGAAATCAACAAAGACGATGATTTAACAGACTACACAAATTCTGATACAGACCAAGAAGTGATGAGTGAATAGTCATTTTTAATTATTTTTTTTTTCTTAATGTTATCTATTTTTATTTTGAGATTAATCAAACTTTATTTATATACTCCACATCTTTATCTCTATGGCTCTATATATGAACAAAATTTATTTTCCTAATATGTATTCTTAATAATGTATATAAAATGTAAATTATAAAATATATTCTTATTATGATGATCTCTAAAATAAATAATTAAATATAAAATTAAACCTGATTAAACTTAACATTTTTTTACGAAGTATTTTAATGAAAACATATGATATTCCAAAAATGAACCACAACAAATTTGTTCTGAATTCAACAACTAATAAGATCGCGTTTATTCGCATCACAGATTCACAGGTCGCCGGAAACGATGATGCGAAAATAACTATTAGTTTTTTAATATTAATATTTTCAAAAGTTGTATAACTGGCCAGTTTGTCGATTTGGAATGTTTTCAAAATCTAAATATATACTTTTATATAGTCTGGTGTAAAGACCACATGTTCAAACAACGGAAAAGGATGCTGTATTTTTTATTTTTTTTTATTTTTATAACCTTATTCCTCATTCTCTTTTATAGTATGAAGGTAAGGAATTATAATAACTTTTGTATAAAGATTAAATAAAAAAAAATGCACAAAGACAGTACATATTTTAAAGTTATATTATTACTATAATTTTTCAAAAATAAAATTTGAATATTAATTTTGATTGAATATTAGAAAACAACGACGAGTAGTTGAATCGTTGGAATAAAAAATAATAATATATTAAAATCGAATAACAAATTAGTATATTTTACACTTTTAACTTTTAATATATTATTAGTAATTACTAATTATTAATTTTTCAATTAATATATTCCGTCAATATAATAAAACTATCTACATATACGTATATTGAATTGTATAATGAATAAACGATATAATATTAATATAATACCTATAAAATTAATATTAACCTCGAACGCAGTTATCACAAATAAATATAATGCAGATCAGATTTTTGGTTGTTCTCTTAAAAATAAAAATAAAACGTTTACATATGATATCAAACGCAACAAATTAAATATCAATTTCCTATTGTAAATCCCTTTTGCCTAATAATTGTTTTGACACTTGACACAATAACAGTCGGGGTGTGAACGTAATTCTGTCTGTATTATCCCCCTAATGCGCTCGACTACTATCGCTTTATAAATGATACAAACCGAAATATTATACCCTCGAAATCAAAAATCAGCATGTGTATAAAGTTCACGATATATAATATGACTGTATATAAGGTATAACCATACAATATTGAATGTATAACATGAATAATGCATATACGAGTATAGTTTTTCCTTCAAAATCTTCGCATTTTTTTTTTTTTTTTTTTTTTGCGACAATTTTTATTTCCCCAAAATAATATTAAAATATAATATATTCCACAATAATAAATAAATTTTACGTAGTTATTTCGTTGCAGAAAATAGTTTTTGAAAATTAAATTTTGCGAATTACATAATAAACTTTAGAACGGTTACAGCGAAGATTACAAATGCAATGTTTATTAGATTATATCAACGTGTTTCCAATATTAAATATGTATAATTACATTATAATTTTCGGTTCTTATCTTTACGTTTCTTCTACGTTTAAAAATATGTGACCATACTTTTATTTACTCACTATATGATGTGAGAAGTGAGATGAAACCACGAATGACTTGGTATGACTTATTTAACGGTAGGTGTATAATAAGTGTCATATTAAAAAATCTGTACGGTACGGAATCGCGTTTCACAATAATTAATATTATTTAAAAAATCAAAATCGAGGAACTAAAAACATATAATAACTAGCCATAATTCGAATCCCGTAATAACTATACAGCGACCCTAGGAACGAAAAACGTAAAAGGCGGTACACAAATTTCTACTAAGTCTCGCGCCTAGCCGGTCAATGCGTTACTCGAACCGTGCATTAAGCGCAATTAGAGGTGTTTAGCACCCTCCAATTGTATTATCGTACTGTTAGTTGATACTTTAATTGAAATGAAATTTTTTAATTTGTTATACGACAAATGTCATTTTATCTGTAATTCGGCACCAACAACTTTTTTCATCGAAATTGCGCCCCCATCACGTATATTAATCGTCGATTGAGACGAAAAAATCATGAACGTTTATTTTTATATTTTCAAGACGCGTGAGAGTATTTCACGGTCAATCAAAATCGCGAACACAACAATAATCCGTCATCCAGCCTTGTCTACCTATACATAAACCATTGGGGTCCAGGGAGTTTTTTTTTTTTATAATATAATCAACGACGGTCAATAACGCCAGAGGGTGACTGTATAGGGATGAAAGAACAATCAAAACGATATAATTAATAATAATAATATATAATTATTATATATGTATAATGTATACCTATATTATATTATAATAACAATATTTTCGTGCGATTTCGAGAGACCCACGCCTACAGTCTGTTTTTCATGTATTCACGACGATGACAACGACAGTGGTGAAGTACCCTGTTTAGCATGCCACTTTTGCCGTGTTTGTCGCTACGTATACGAGGGACGGCGATCACACCACAGCTGTTATGCATAATATACACACGGAGGCCGTACAAACGGAATATTTGATGCCGAGAAAACGACGCGCGGGGAAGCGAATAAAATAAATAATTCAAACCCTTCTTTTGGCGTATGAAATAGTATATTTTTATCTTTTTCCTTATATATATAATAATATATATTATATATATACCAAACTCGGAACCTAATAATATTAGTATAATATATATATGTATGTATATTATAATATAAATATATAGCAAAGCACGCGCGCCAAACACGTCAATCAAAATTCAAAAACTGAACCGCGTGTGATGACTGTCGACTGAGACGACTTGAACGTGACGTATTAAATATTTGATGTCAATAAAATAATATTAATAATAATAATGTCGATACAATTTTAATTAGAAAATTCAAAATCGTATATTATAATAATATTTATAACATGAATTACATAATATAATATAAATATAATATTATCATTTTGAAGAATAACGTACGACGATCATAATAATAAATTTAATAATAATAATACGAGGATAAGGCGAAGAAAATATAGGTACTATAAAAATGTAAAATGTATTAACATGATATTTATTATTATTATTATTATTGTTTTAATAATTTTTTAGGATTATAAATTATATAATTTTAATAATTTACTTGAATATTTAAAATATTAAACGATAGACGGTCGTGAATCGTGACGTATATAAATTGTATAAATATCTCCGGTACATCGCGTCTAACATAAATTCTTAAGATATTGCCACTCCTTGGGTGTTTTATCCATGCGGGACGTGTAATAAATGAACTACGCGTTCACTGTTGCCTCTTCGCTGAGAAAACAATTCATCGAAATGAGACAGATAGCAATATAAAATATATATAATATATCAAACTACCAAGTGCCGAACACCGAGTCATAAAAATATAAATGACGATCAATATGCATCGGAAGTTTGTGTTTACAAGACAAGACAGACACGGGAAAAAACACGTTAAAGAGATTTATCAAAGATATAATATAACCTTTAGAAGTCATAGACTCTTCATATTATTGGCCTATTCTCAATACAAATATATTATAATATACCGTTAGAATTTTATGCTATCGTAAGTTCTTCTAATAATTCAAAAACGTATTATTTATACTTTATCCATGCATATACTGTTGATTTTATAATAATTATTAATCAAATTAAAAAATAATTTTCAATATGTATCGAATGATATCATGTTGTTGATATTGATATTTGATGTTACGATTAAATTGCAAGAGTTCTCGAGAAAAAAACGAATCATTAATACTGCAGTTCATTAATTAACACTGTTTCTAATTATTATTGACATGTCGACAACAATAGTTCATGGCTTGCACGGTTTGTTTACCAAAATAATCTTACAGGTGCCGGGTATTTAACTTGGAAATAATTAAGTTAATTATATACAGTATTATTATAGGTTATAGGTATTACGGTGATATGTAGACAAATTATACAAGATAAACATGCTAAACTCGATTGCATGCGGGGAACATCGTACGTCAATTGTAGGTTTATATTTTTTTTTATTTAATAATGATAGGAAAAAAAGCTGAAAAGGGTTGAAGGTTTGCGTGACCGACTACTTAACCCACAGAAAAAAAAATAATAACATCCATCCACATACATTTTTAAAGACAATTATACCTTATTTAATGTGACACGAATGGTGGTCGATAATTTTACGCTTAGCAGTTCAGAAATTCAGATTTTTCAATTTCGTATTAATTTAAGGGAAGGGAACGTATAAAAAAAAAAAAAAAAAATCCTAATAATTTCCTCCTAAACTGGTTTCTCTGTATGTATTTTTTTATAGTTTTTTTCTCATGTGTGTAACTGCTACTGGGTGCGTTCTGAGTATTTTATTTTAGTTTTTTAGTTTTTTTTTTTTTTTTTTTTTTTTTTTTTTTTTTTTTTTTTTTTTTTTATTCACATTTTTAACGACCAGTTCGTTTATACCATTATAAACGCCGGGTTGTTTATGGTCGTGTTTATACTGGTTTCTTTCTTTTTTCCCGTCGCTTATTTTGACTGCGGACCTGACGGAATTTAAATGGAGCTTAAACAGAGCTTGAAAAAACATGTCTCGCTGACGGTGGGCGTCATGAGTCACACGATATGGAAAAAAAAAATATATTTTTTGTAAATTATTATATGGACACTACACGAATATAACATATAAATATAATATAATTATAATTTATAATTATGAATATTTTTATAATATATGTTTGAATAAGGAATTAAAATGAAACTGAGGAAAATATTATAACCTTGTCGATAAGAATAATATATATATATATTAAATTATAAGAGATTTTATTATAACAAATCTATATACAGATATACCTATATAAAATATGTCGCAGCAATCATTAATATATTATATTATATTTTATTAACCACATTAAAGTAGACACTAGACAGCTAACGACCAACATTTAACTCATCGTGAATATTAATTATATCAAAAATGTATTTTTAAATGAAAATCTGAAACCAGACGTTATAAATAAATATATTTCGGTAGCTGAATTCATAACAGAATGTTTATGATGAATTTTTTTTTTTTATTGGTTTGTATTTTATTGGCCGTCACACTCGGTACGGGTTTTGAAACGAGAATTAATAATTTAAAATCACAGACGTTTTTTTTCTCTATATATCCGTTATCGAAAAATAAACCAAACAGTTTAATTGTCATAGATTTTTGTTTACAGCAATATTTTCTTTATCGTCGTTCATTAGCAAAATATACGAGTATATCGATTATATTATTATAATATATTATTATTACTTATTAACACAAGTTAAAATAGATTCATAAAATCATAAATTCATAACCATCTAAAATAATTTGGACTTTGAACAGCTAAAGTATATATTATAAAGTATATTATATTATATTACATATATTGTTTATTTGTTCTTTGTAACACACTATAACATACTATACTCATTTACATAAAAAAAAAACCGGAATATCATTATTATTATATATCAACCTATCTAACTTATATTTATTATGTATACATGTTTGTATATTGCAGTTTAGTACGTAAATAAATATTTTATATATAATACTAATAATAAACATTTCAAATCGAGATAAAATGACAAAATAACACTACCTACACGAATAATTGAAATTAATTTCGAACATTTTTATTTTGAATAAACAATTTTGTTAGATAAATATCAATATCGTGTTCTTACGAATATGAATAATTTTCCATGAAAAAAAAAAAAAAATACTATTATTTATAATATAAATGTTGGTCTTAATCTACACTTTTATGACGAAAATATTATAAAATATGTGACATTATATTTAATATTTATATATTATTATAATGCGGTTGAATATTATTATTATTTTTTTTTATTATTATTATTATTATTATTTTTATTGAGAATGTACAAAAGCTATGTGTATTATATGTTGGGAATATCAACAGATTCTTGAGAAATGCAAAGGGTTGAAGAGCAAATACTAAAATCTTATAAAAAAAAGGTCGGACACACCCTTAAATGTAGAAAGGAACAACCCTGAAGATATATTGACCAACCGACCACTCCAAAACACACAATAAACATGTGCTGTGTAAACCGAAATACACGTGAGTTATCCGTATATATCTATATATGTGTATAAAAATCAGAGTGTAACAATGTTATATTATATAATAATAATGCATGTACATGTTCAACGTTAGATTTACTTTTCAAGGTCTAAAAACCGTATTCGTACAGTGTAGACGACGTCTCGTCTCTCATATGCAATATAATAATAATTGTAATACATTTAATAGTTATTTATGAGTTTATGGCATTATGTATACCATATAATAATTATTACACATTTTATATCCACCAAATTTGATTTACGGGAACACTCAAACATTTGTATTTTTTTATCAACGCGTATTTTATTTATTTACAATATGTTATTATCTAAATATACCTACTTATGAAAACGAGAATTTAAGACATAAATACAACATGCATATTATTTATTGTGTATATTTGTAGATAATTATAGTCTCATCTCTCATACCATCGTAAAATATATCTGATATTGTTTTTGTTTTTTTATTTTTTTTAATGTGTATATTATACATACGTATGATACGTATATTATTAAACGGTATTTTTTATATCGTTTGTTCGAATATAATCGCATAATATTAATGATAAAAAACATTATTCTCCTTTTTATGTGAATATTTAATATTATAATAATATTATACTTCATAATTCATATACAGGGACGACGTGAGGCCAATGGAACCCTGCTAGTATTTTATAAGTATATGTACATAATAAATAGATGATATACGATTTGTAGTAGTGGTATTCGTGGTTAAGGTAATATTTTTGAAACAAAATAATAAACGTTAAAAAATAAATAACACGTGGGTACGCAATAACATACCAGAAGAGAAAATACGACATATTTGTGGGTACTGTCACAATAAAGTTATATAGAAACTCATATTCACACTATGGCAGTAGATAAAATATTGAACATTATTATTTATTGTACACGTATATCTTACGTACTCATATATACGTAAAACGAATTTAATGGTTTTTTTTCTATATACTTAATAAAAAAATAATACCATTTAAAAATTAAAATTGGAATATAAAATCGCACAGTAAAAGATATAGAAATTGTCGAGTCGAAAGCAATATTATAGTACTGATACTGAGAGTTAAAAAATACCAAAACAATCGATACAAGTATATACGTATACCTACGATAGTTTGTATGAGTAGTTACGCTTAATATGTCCTTCTCGTGTTTCATTCAAATTGTTGTCAGGAAATTTGTCGGAAATATAATAATGTGGCGTCGATTGCAATACGACGGACACGGATGGCCGACAAACGACCAGATAAGACGTGAGTACAATTTCTGATTGGTAAATTAATAAATTATATACATAATACATACATAAATATATATATATATTATATATACGTAAACGTGATTAAAAACACTGCATGACCCTCCAAGTAGTAAAAAATTGTGGACACGAATAATATTGTTGATGGATATGGGAAAGTCTAAATATATAGCGAAATTTTTTAAACATTAAATGTATGTCACGAGTGCATTAAAAATCTTCTGATAAATTATAGCACATATAATCAGAACTGTTCTATGATTGTAAAAGTGTTCCCGCAAGACCGTAAATTTAAAAAAAATAATATAATATAAAAATATTTACAGGCATGCCGATGTATTATTATAATATTATTATATAATAAATTGGAATATAAAACCGGATCCCCCGCCCTCCGTAATCCGAGACCGGTGCAGGTGCTTATCATCAATATTATGACACAGCCGATAAGTGAGAAAACAAAAAAATAGAGAGGAAATTCGTCGTCGATTCGGTAAAATAATGAACAAAAATGATAAAGAGAAAAAAATTTTAAAACACCGCACGTAACATCAGAGTGTAATAGTGGGGAGGGAATAAGAGAAATTTTAGAAACCATTGAAATTCCGTTAGTATGATTGTGTATGTATAAGAATGGCTAGACATTATAGAAGGGGATGCTTTATTCCGAAAACATCGTTATTACAACTATGAATCCTGACGAGCAATATATGACGAGAAAAAAAGCATCATATCCTGTAACGTATATTATAGGGATAGTACCCCAAGGGATGGCGAGGTCGATGGGAAATGAAAAACAACAATACTATGGAATTCTTCAGGCCAAAAGGAGTTTCCATTCTATTATTTTTTCCTCGTGAATAATAATTAAAATTGCCTAGAGCGAATACTACACGACGCTTTTGTTCTGCATCCGCGAAGTGAGGTTCTAGAAAAATTAGTAATAAGACACTATTTTTTTTTCGCGTAATTTTTTAACCGAGATTCGTGTATTATTGTTCTCCATATGCTCGTAAAATGTGTATTTGTTTGCATTTATCAGCGTTATAGTTTTACGTATAATGAACGAAGCTCTTTGTTGTCACACACACACACACATATATAATATACGGCAGGAAGCAATGTGCTGTGTTAGCTTATCGCGCATTTAGTTTAGTTTAAAAACAATGTCTCTATAGTAGTTGGAAATGACCTCACTATAATAAAGTTATTATATTCTCACTTAATATTATATAGTTTTAAAGATTTACAATACAATATAATAATAATTATTATGAATTATTAATTATAATTATTAATTGTAGGAATATTAAAAATGTGTGTTTAAACTTTAAATAATATTTTATATTCTGTACTCGTAAAATGCCGTAAGTATTGTTGAGTATACCTATTTGGCTATTTGTTTATAGTTATAGTTTATAGAAGTCATATAATGTGGCATTAGAAAAAAAACAATATCTTCATTATGTTTCAATTATTGACACTTTCATTTTATTAACGTTTTATCGGATATTTTTTATTAACGTTTTATCGGATATTATGCATTATTAAAATATTGTTATAATATTATAAATTTTATGACAACTATTACTACCGTATACCACAACCACGCCGTCTTCGGACAATATTCGTCGACACGCATTTTATTCAATCTGGACCCTAAAAACACCTGTCTCTGTTTGCCAGCGTTATATACACGCGAAATATGTTTACAGTTGAAAACGCAAACTCAACGATTTTTGTATTTGTGTACACACGCTTATAAAATGGTTATTTTTATTGCCAGAGCTCAGAGGTTCACGATAATGGATTACGGATATTGTGTTGAAATTCTGGTGAACTCTCCGTTACGCTATAACGTAAGAACGTGACCGTTGGTCAAATGTTCATATATACGACAACTATTTTTTATTATTATTATATTTTTCATTTTTTGCTTCTACATAGCCACACAATAATATATACGGCGGGACACCACGTTATAAATAGTATTTCGAATATAAAATTTAATGTTTTAACGTTATATAGTTTAGTCATTTCTAACAATATTTCCACAATTCTATACCATTATATATCGTATTACCATATGATATTATTATCTCTCGTATTCTTGGATCTATATATATATATATATTGCAATGAAATTATACAAATATAATATAGTATATAAAATATTTATTTATTTTATTTATTTATTTAATATTTATTTTTTTTTTTTTTTTTTTTTTATATGTACCTATAATAATACAAAAATTGTACTCGGTACATACAAAATATTTTCATAAATATCGTACGATCGTGACGTTTATTGGTATATATCGTATTTTTTGATAATTTACTATTCCGTGTTGACATCCGAAGAGAATAAAAAAAAAAAGGTTATACGTACTTTAAGTAATATACACTTCGTTTGGTGTATAATATAATATAGACGAAAAAAAAAAAGGATATTTTGACGGGGTTGGTACGATAAATATATTATGTATACAATTATTATATATATCCACAATATAATATAATATATAATAATATGGTGAAGGTCAACGTCATAAATATCTCCGAAATGACTAAACAACATTTTAAACGGCCGCCGCGAATTTTATATTTATAATAGTGTTTGAACAACATTGACAGCTGTGACGAAACTGGTTATGGGTCCACTCCGGACCAATCTTCAACGAGTATAATACTTATACGCGTATACATATTATTATAATAATAATTATAAAAAAGCATAATATTATACACGCCGCCGGTCGTGTAGTAGTTTTCGCATGCGATGTCGATGGCCATTCAATACACACAGACGAGACGGTGAGACGGATATTATAATATTATTATTCTTATTTTATTATTATTATTATTATTATTATTATTATTATTATTTTTATTATTATTATTAATGCTGTCCAAAAACCACTCGCGGGGACCACGGTGTTATTTTCGCGCTGTGGCCGAGAAGAAAAAAAAAATCTGTGATCATCCATTCATCTTAAAAAAAATGTATACGCGTTTTCGCTCGGAGCGCCATATAATCAGCGTTTCTATGCAAACACATTATTCGAATACACTTAATATATTATACAGAATGGACGTATAATAATAATTACAGAGTACGCGTGTATAAAATCCACTCTATCAATATAATATTATATATTTATGATTATATGATTGAGACTGCGATTTACGATTGAGAAGTATTATTATGTTTAAATATTATAATAACTGTCCGCAATCATTTTTCGAAATATTTGTTTTTCTCCACGATAATACTCGTATATTATTCCGCGACACGCAATATGAAAACGTTTCGGATATAACTTAAAAAAATGAACCGTATAACATTATGAATTCATGCGACAAACGATCTGGTAACGATTTATATCGTACAACTATATTAAAACAGAATAGCGTCATTCCATATTTTTATTTTATTCCATTTATAATGGACATATACGTATCATAAATAAAATATATTATAACGTAGGTAAGTTTTGTTACACACAGATTTTTTTCAACTCGTTGAAAATGTTTATATTATTAAAAATATAATCATCTACAAAATCAAGTGTAATAGGTAAACTGATTTAAAGTAACACGAATAATATACATAATAATATGAAATAATCAGTACACAGATGGTACGGACAATTTTGAGGTTCAGAACACAGTTTCGGTTATGAAACGGAAAAAACAAGTTATATAGTTATAATATATAAACTTATATTCTAACAGACATATTCTATCTTACCTCAACCTGTCTAGTATAATATTATGTACTACACTTGTTCGTATTCGGCATATTATTGTATATTATAATGTTATGTCTACGGACTACGATCTACCATTCCACTTCTTCTACCCAGTGGTACCGTCAAGATTACAATTTAAGATAAACCGAAAATAGCCGCATAATTTATAATTGGACATCGTGGTTAATATTTTATTTTTTTAAATACTCGTAGGATATCTGGTCATTATAAATGGAAAATAAAATAAAAGAAATCACAATCTGTCATGAAAAAAATTATTAATTTTTTTTTATCGGTTATAATTTAACGAAGAAAATAACACCTGACGTTATAACTTGGAATACGTCGTTAATCTATCTTAAATATATTTAAATATTATTATAGTTATTATTATTTATCATCCGTGCGCGCAATACACAGGCCCAAACAATGAATAATAATATAATATAAATTTAGTGTAGAAATTGTTTTGTTTTACATAATTTGTAATTTATATGTATTATTATCTTGGTTATTGACGTTTAACAGGTATATGAAGAACGACAACCTCCTATAAAAATAAATTGTTTTCCCAGACAGGAAATATAATAATAATAATAATAATTTTATAAATTTATAAGTGAGTTATTATTATTATTCATAGTGGGTTCTATAATCTATACACGACGGACGCAAAACTGAACATTGACTACTGTTTCTATTTTCTTAGACATCACAATGCGAATAATTTATATTTATTATAATAGCCAAAAAACTATTGTAATATCCAAACACGTATAAAATATAATTTATAATCGATATATCGTTTTCATACCACAACACTACAACAGTCTGCGAACTTACATTTTTACAGTGTCACTTTAGTTAAAATCGTATTTATTTATATATTTTTTTTCTGTTATTCTCCGATAACGAGTCGTGAAATATGTTTTTCATTTTTTTTTGTTTATTAATTTCGTAAAAAATACAATTGAATGATATAATAAGAATATTGTGTTTAAATACCTACATAGGATCCAGTGTCTAAAATGGAGGAAACTATGCGATCACTAACAACGGGGCAGCGAGAATATCATTATTCATTATATAACGTACGTTGATTAGGTTAGGTTATTATTATTGTAAATTTATTTCATTTTGTGCACAAGATTTATGAATTTACTCTCTTGCCCGTATGTCAACAACGGACAAATAAAAATACAATAACAATATTATAATATTATGTATTTGGGGGTAGGGAAAATAATCATTAATAATAATAACATTTCCCTGAACACCGAATTCCAACGAATCATTTTATATTTATACACCGTCTATACACGCAGTACGCACAGGTACATAACAGTACAATACACAAATAATTGAAAACGAATAATCATCGTAGGGACCGAGGTTCCAACGGAGCAAAGTGGGTAATAAAAAACGGCCCACATTACATTATTATTTATTCTACTCCATAGTTGCTACACACCGAAAGTATTAGCATCACGCGGCGTAGACGTCTTTCGATAATAGAAAACAAGGTCAAAAAATGTCCAAAATTGTCGCGAAAATTTCGAATTGTCATCGCGAGGCGTCTGGGGATTCGGGGTGGACGCGTCGACACCGCGAACCGTTTCGGTTTCGAACGCGTGACAAAATACGCGCGGGCGGGAAAAAAAACCATGGCCTCGGGAAATGGCGTAATTTAAACGTTTTTAACGTGGAAAAAAAATAACAACGGCAAAACTCATCCGTCCGTGATTTATTATATTTTATTATTATAATATTATATTATTATTCGCTCTAACTCGATACGCGAGTATTATTATTATTATTATTATTTTTATTATTATTATACATTTAATCGTTCTCACGGCGTGCGCGTGTTTCGTAACGACCAAACACCGAAGACGACCGGCGGCGGGGGAAAGGGTAACGACGGCGAAGGCGGCGATTTACTCGGTTGTTAATAATATTATAATAGCGCGTACCTATTCAAGCCACAGCGAGTCGGCGACGGATGGCCGGAGCGAGAGCCCAAGTTCGGGTCAATCACGTCCGATTACCGCAGGGAACGATGAGGCGCGGAGAGTACGGCGTGAGACGGAACATACCTACCGATAATGCATGGCGTGTATGCGACGCGCGCGAGTAACATAGTTATGAAACCGATGGATCGGAGCGGTCGGAAGTCCGGCAACACCGTCCTATACGCATGCACACACAATAGCTATAATAAGTGGCCGGCGCGGCGGTTGTTCTTCTTCAAGGCTACACGGCGCGCGCGTTCTCTCTCAACAGGTATGCCACACCTCGCGCCGCGCGTCCAGTCCGTCCGATCCAAAAACCAGTGTCGTCCACCCCGGCACCATACGAATCTACACACGCGCACGCGAACACACCACACACACGCACACACACAAACACATATAATAATATTACGTATGGACGGACGACGGCGACGACGGGCAAACCAGTTTTCGACCTGTAGGTACGACGGCGGCCAAACGCGTCGGCGGTACGGCGACGGCCGCGCGATTGTGGTGGGAGTGCTCGCGGTGGCGGCGAAGCGCGCCGCGCGCGCGCGTGTGTGTGTCAAGCGCCGCCGAAGCCGCCGCCGCCCCGCCCGTCACCGGTGGCCCCTTGTCATCGGCAAATTACCCGCCTTGTTTGTAGCCCGCGATACCGAACGCGTCCGACGTAACCGCATTAACCAGACTTACGAGCGCGCAACGCACCGCACCGCGCCGCAAACGTAATATTATAATACACATTACACATGCGCTCACTGCTCACACACTGACCCGCACCACCGTTAATATTTTTTTTTTTTTTTTTTTATGTCGTTATCAAATAAAATTACCGCCGTTCCTCTTTAAATACAATTATTATTATTATTATTATAATTTTATTAAATATCGCATACAAAGAGTCTAGAGTGAGCGAGAGAAAAAAGATACACCGTATTTTTATATATTATTATAATATATACTACTATACTATTATTATGTATTGACGCGAGATAACACTGTCGTAACCGTCGTCCTGTCACCGCGGTATTAACCATAATGGGATGTTATAAGTGATACACTCATACCGTAATGGCAGTAGTACGTATTAGTTGTAGTATAGTGTTTTGTTGTTAACTACGTATTACGCACGTATGGTCGTGGAGAGACAAGTGTGAAAAATTCCATCGATAGCGCGCGGCACGTCGTTACGATATTGTTGTATTCCATACAACTACTATACATAATAACTCAACATAACACAACAATAGGCGAATTGTGTTTACCTTTGCCGAAATGCATCTAAATCGAACATTTTTATAACGATCCGTGGCTATCGTCGTCACGAGACTCTGTTCGCACAAAATATTATAAAACTTCACCGCGACCACAATACGTAAGCAATTAGCCACGCGCGTCTCGAACGCTTGGACGTTCGAATAAATATTTATACCATTATACTTATAATACCATACACGATGGCCGTACGCATGGAAAATAATCGCGTAGCATGCCAGTGTCAGTGTCGCATCGACACTCGTTATGGTCATATTCGACAAAATGATTAATTTTTTTTTCTCATTTTTGCTACTGTATATTGCGTTACACAACACTCTGTCCCACTCCTTCTCGTCACCTCATCAGATACATCATTCATGGACTATACATAACTAACACGTTTTATATTATTACATCGGTTACTTCGTTTGAGTACCTACTGAGAATTCGTATTATTTTTAATGATATTATAGAAAAAATAAAAAAATAAATATTATTTTATTTTTTACGTGTGAAAAACAATTAAATTTTTTCTCGTATTATATCGTAATTATTTATATAGCATTTATGTCGTTTGTATAATGTAAAACGTGTATTTCAACGTCTCGTAGTAATTGGTTGACTTTTCATCCGGATAAAGATAAAAATTTAAGTGAAACGGTGAAAATGCAATTGCCGTTTATTCGTGTTTAGTAGTCGGTAATTTTTTTTTAAAAACAAAGACGACTCAAAAATATTATAATTTATCATAATAATGCTGCAATATATATTTTTGTCTCATATTATATGTTGTGTGTTTGGAGCACGTTTTATGCCTGCGGTTTGGTGAATTTTCACAAGGAAATTATAATGTTGTGTTTATACGTAAATACGTGTCTTTGAAAACAATTTCATCGAAATTCTTCAGAAGTTTCTTTACCGTAACAGCGTGTACATAACATTATATTATATTAAACGGAGGACATTGAGGATAATTGAGATGTACAGAGATAAATACCGGCAAACAAATATGCCAACAAAACAAGCGGTATAAGTACGCGCGAAATAAAAAATATTACAATGATACATATAAATACGAGTATATACACGTACCTACATATTACGTTTTTACAATACGATTACGATTTATAACGTATAGGCATCTAAAATATTATATTCCGTAGGTATAATTATAATCGCTCGACATATTACGTTTTATAAAATCAGTTATTGTCGGGTAAAACAACATTATATTTATATAATATAATTTTTTTTTTTAATAAAACTCACCATTGACACAGACGTAGTGCCATTCGTGTAGGGAGATGGGTATGGTGCAACGAGATAACCCATGTTGAAAGCAGGTGGGTGGGGGGTTGGGCCTGGTTTACCTGAAACAAACAAATATTATCTTTAATCAATTGCTAAACATCATATTATATATATATATATATATTATTATTATTATAACGTTTGTACTGCGTTTGGAACTACAACAATAATATAAATTTTTTATACATTTCATTGAAGGTTGAAAGATTTGGATACATGTTATACTTACTGCCAACATATTACGTGAGTTGGGAATTAAAAAGACTTCATTTTATATTTTTGTATACTATATGTACAGGTTTAGTTCAATAGTTATTTATTGTAGAAATACTTGAAAGAGGTCTACCGTTTTTATGTTTTTATTGTTATAATAATACCGCAATACCGTTTATAAAATGAATTTTACCCATTTTATACCTAAATTGTCTGCAAAATAAAGAAACATTCTCGTTTTTTTTTTTCATTTTATATTATATGCCTCGTAATAACAATTTATTATATTTAAACAACTGGGTAAATAAGAAATAATAGAAGTGCAGAAGCAAAACTACCCGAAATATAAATAAAATGTGTACCTATAATAAAAATTGAAAATTATATCCAGTAATTATCCACAAGTATATTTACGATCCATTGATCCGATTCATATATATTTTACGTAATATAATAAACCCGCGTAAATATTTAAATAGCGTAGATTTAAAACGGTGAAAAGAGAAAAAAAAAGGAATATTAGTAATTAAATATATTACGCGTATACGGTGTTTATAATATAAATGTGTAGTGTTGGCCAAGTTATGAACGATGAACCAAATTATCGCTGAGAGCCATACAATGAGAGCACACACTCGTTTACTTTGTTTGAACAGCGCGTTGATTATGCATTTCACACGAATATATACCACCTATAGCAAGTTAATTATTTTGTCTAAAAACCCGAGAAATTATAATGTGGTACACACAGCAAATGCTGTCAACGTAAAATCTGAAAACGAGAAATTATAACAATAAAGTCACATTACACCTAAATACCTAAATATATGTATAATATTATAGTATATATAATATAATATGCGTTTCATTCTGTTTGTAACACGTCTTATAGTTTAGCTTTAGCCTAAACTTTAAGAGAAAATTGAAAATTGGTTTGGTAATAACTTTGTAAGGATCAAAAGCAGATACCAAAAATATTATAATTAAATATAGTATAATTTAAATTCAGCATGACGTGCCTTACATTAATTTACGTATTGCTATACACAAAAACAACAATACACGTATGTTATAATTTTGGTTTATTAAACATTCTGTGTTATTATTTTATTAATAATATATATATCGTATTTATATACGATAATAAAGAATAATATATTAATATTTGAATACATATTTTACGATTTTTTTGAAATTAATGTATTGGCTATTATATTTTATACGTGACAGAAATGTTACCACGAAAATGTAGAACTAAAACCGACACAACCGATAATATTTAAAAATACATTAAACGAAAATAATTGTTGTGTATTGACTAAATAAATATAATATTACCGTGTATGGAGGAAACATGAGAAACATAATATTATAATATAAAAAAAAAAAAAAACGGTTTGGGTTGGTTTTTACGACTTTATGTACCTCAAAATTTACTAGTCCACAAAAACATAGAAATCGATACGGTAGTTAAAATAATATTTTATAATAACAAAAACGATTGTTGACAGAAGAATAGGGTTTCGTATTGGAATATTTTATAGATTATTATTTATTGTATACATAAATAAAATTATACCTTATGGTCTGTACGATTACATAACATTATTCTAAAAGTTATACTAATAAATTATTAACAATTTATTTGAGTTAAATTATTTTATTTTAAAACATAAATTTATCATAATCGTGGTTTATTTATATAATATATTAATATATTATGTTTATTACCTATATATTATATTCATATAATTAAATACATCTACCTACCTAATATTATAGACTATATTATATACTAAGCAGTGTACTTATACCTATACACGAATTACGAATACATGATTTAATATTATTCTTAAGTTTAAACTACGATATTGCAAAATATAATATATTGTATTTATCATAATATTATACTAGTAAAATATTATTTAAATTAATTATTATTTTACACACATGCAGGATTCAAAATACTACGTTCAAATCAGAAAATAATATGATTGGATCCGTTTACAACTTTTAATTGGTATAATTGACTGATAACGCTCAACAGTTTCACCTTTGCCGCTGTGTTTAAAATGGTTAAATGATAAAATAAAATAATTATAGAACTTTGTATAATATGAATCTTGAAATAAACGCATTATTAGCGTTTGAGCACAAACGACCAAGGTTTCTACTCGTATACTCGAAAGAAAAAAATATATAACTTTTGTTTTGTACGTATTATTATTATTGATGCAAAGTTTTAAAATGATTTTTTTACATCCTAATTGAATATTACAATTAAAACATAATACATCACGGGTATACTATAATATTATTGTATATGAATGTTATAATGGATTGGTTATCATCTGCACACATACATTAAAACGTTGTTTTTGATGCTTATTTCCGAGAAATGTCATTTGATATTTACGCAGTGATTTGTACACAATAAACATATTATAACGTTGAAAAAACAATAACGCAGAACAACTACAGACAGTAGTCTATAATAATATGTATACGATTATAAATATTATAAAGTAGTTAAGCGTTATCTAAAGGAAACATGGAAATATAAAATATCACTGACGCATTTAGGAACGACAATAATAATAATAATAATAATTATTATTATTATATTATTTGTTAAAAATTTCTTCAAAACGTATATATCAAAAAATAAATTTATACAAATTCAAGATAAAAACGGTATATTTTTATTCGCGCCATACGGATAGTAAACATTTTAAAATATGATATTATATACGTATCTTCATCAGAAAATAAAAACGACTCGGGTACGTTTGGAATTGTATTGTTTTCGCATTGTAAATTATTAATATAATATACGTACGAGCTCGTTGTAAAAATCAAGTCTTTTATGAATTATGATATTTAAAACTCGCTTAGGAGTAATTTTGGAAAACCTAACGTATGCAAATTTACAATATTATCATTGCGCGTATATGCGTTCCGATACCGATCGCGGCAATGTCAGACGAAAACGCGACGGAATAATAATGTGCGTTGTAGTCTTTATACTTCTATGAGATCAACTACTAAACCAGACCTCCGAGTAGAAAATTTTTTTTTAAAAATACACTTGTATAATAATAGCCGCTTAATATAATAATATGTTAATAATGTTTATAATATGTTTTATTATAACAACACCAACACGGAATATTTTGCGAAATCAGAGGCGGCCGGTCATCTCCCCGGTTCGAGCGTAAACACAGACACACATACCGCTTACGCTCAAATAATATTAATATTAATAATAATAATATGCTAAATTAAATAATAATATAATGAGCCGGCTGCTGCTGCTGCGGCGGCGTGTGACGTCGTCGGCGGCATAGACCATGTGATATATACACGGCGCGTCACCCACCGTGCGTGCGGCATAATATAATAAATCTCCGAAGATTCTCTTTTTTCTCTCTCTTGCACACATACACATTCACACACAAATACACGCGTTGTTCGCTTGGCAACGTCGCAAAGACGGCGACGGTTTCCTTCTTTCGTGTGTGCAGTAGTCGTGTATAGTTTTGGTTAACGAGCACCGCTTGAGAGATAGCACCGAGCCCGCGCGCGCACACACACACGCACACGTACGATTCTAACAAAGATCCGTCGTCATCGTCGTCGTCGTCGTCGCCGCCGCCGCCGCCAGGTTTACATCGGAGGGCGGGTAAGTGGACGCGCGCGAAGAAAGCGTAAACCTACCGACGGTACGATGACGCGGCGGGGCGGGTGGACACGGTGTCAAAAAAACAAAACGAGCCTCGTTTAGGAAGCCTTGTGGGTCCCCGCCCCGAGACCGTACCGAGCAGCCCTGCCCAAGAGTATATACGGCCTGCTTACAACAGGCACGTTGTTTATAATACGAACGTATGTGTATTATGTGAGTATATACATTTAATATATACGCGGGAGAATTATTACAGGCACAGCAGCAGCAGCGTGCGTCGTCGTCTCTCTCGTGTTTATTATAATACACTGAACAGTTCGACCACCTCGTTTTTTCTTTCTTTCTTCTATTATTATTGTTATTATTATTATTATTATTAGCTCTTCTGTCGTTATAATAGTATGTGTGCTCGCTTATCCGATGGACACAATAACGTTCAAGGTCATACTTATATGGAGTATAATATTTGAAAGAATTGTTTCGCAGATCACAGGCATATTGATTTTATAATAATTATTTTAAGTACTATAATTATTATTTTGATCACTATAATAAATTATCTATATAATATTGTACAATGTTATCGGATGATGGGTGTAAAACTGAAAGTCAACCCCGAGAGAAAATCTTGAAATTATTTATTATATTTTTATTTTTATTTTTGCGTTAAGTCTACTACTACCACCTCTATTCTGGCTACTGCCGCCACCGCCGACACCACCACCACCACCCAGAATGACATTCTTTCGGTCAGATTCCAAGAACCGCCACCCGTCGAGTGTGTTCAACACATGTTTGGTGTGTGTGTATACCTGGTCTTGCAGGAGAAGGATTTTGGGTATACATTTTTTTCTTGCTCGAAATGAAATATACACGCACACACACACACACACAACACAATAACGACCACACCACGTGGTGCATTTTTTTTCTGTTTAATACGATCCCCATCGCACACCGTTTTGAGAAAATAATATAAGCCGTTTGGTTGAAAAATGGGTCCTGAGCATTGTGTTATTATTATATTATTTATATTTTTAACCATGTATAATATGAATGACGCGTCGCATTGTTTATTAAATTTATTGTTTGTTATAATATACGCGCGCGCCGGCCTCGTTAATGTACCGCGATAAATTACGCATGGTCTTTAAATATAGGAAAATAATGTAAATTTACACCGGTTATCCGGTCAGACTGTGCGCGCGCGCCGGATCGAAACAAGTGGGACGGGGGAGGCGGTTAAATAAGGTGCCGGGCCCGTTGTGTGTTGTCGCTCGCGGCTGTGCCTAATTACAGGCCTGGGCCGGTGCCGCTGCGGCGGTAGATCCGCTAATTATTACGCGCGCGCGTGAGCGGTGGAAAGTTTGTTTTCTCAACGGAACCGACGAACATGAATGATAATCGAAGGGATCGTGTAATATTGAACAATGTTTATTTACCGTATAGTAAATTATTACAATATATAATAATTATTACTTTCTTTCGGATGACGTTTATACATAATATATACGATCAGACGACCTATTATATATTATGTACGTTGGTAGACCGAGATATATTTTTTTT
>JAIUCT010000032.1:2319393-2390113 GCA_021307375.1 Tetraneura akinire
TATATATATATATATATATATATAACGAATAAGATTGTAACATACACGAATATACGAGTATTTTTATTTTGAAATTTAACTGGATACTTTACATATCGATGTAAAACAGTTTAACAGTTTATATAATTTATTTTTCAATGTATAAATTAATTTTTGTATTATGTAATATTTTTATTTAGACATACTATAACTATATTACTACTATTAGTACATACATAATTGCGATTTGAAAATATTTTTCATGCACCGATCGCGTTAGAAACGATAAAATTATATATTATGTTTTATCGACTTATCGTCGATTATAAAACATATTTAATATTCATTGATTCTTTAACGAACAGAAACAAGTTACAATGTTACATTATATTACACGATCAAAACTTATTGAGCGATACGAATTACGAGAATTGTAGATGAGATATTATTTTCTATAATATTATGTTTACTCGCATATAACTATATTTTTTATGATATGATTTTGTTTGATTTTTAGTTGTAAATACTATAAAGTATTAAAGTATTTAATATTCAATACTGTGCGTCGGAGAAATTTCTACCTAAAAGCAAATAGGTATGTAAGTTATGATAAATCGTATAATAGACACGTAATATAGATTATACAAAAAATTATACTATCCAATAATCGATAAATAACGATATAATAACGTTAAAAATCGTTAATAATTTCAAAAATTATATAACGCCCACATGGCTACATAATAATATATAGTTACGAATAACGATTTTAATATTATAAATTATAACATGATGTTTTAAAACAAAATACAAGCGGTATAATTTTCGTGAGAAAATACACAAGAGAGTGTGTTATATACCGTGATTTATAATAATATTTCGAACTGTTGCTTATAATTATATTATCTATGTATATATTATTTTATCATAATAAATCATATATAATGTCGTGAAATCGACCGTTTTATATTATAGGTGCACATAGTCATGATGATTTTGTACAATATTAATAGGTGTATATTAGATACCTACCCGTTTTCACCTAAATAAAATATTCATTTAAGGGTAAAACTATTTTTTTACGCGGTAAAATTTAAAATATATTTGTAATTATTTTATAATCATTAACCGTAGGTATACCTATTATATATCTAATACATTAGTGTATAATTAAATAAACGTAAAAATTAAGTGGAGTTTTTATATTCTGGTTGAGTACCTCTATAATATTGTAATATTATAATTACTTTATTATGCCAATTAATGTTTTATCGTATAGCTGGTGGTTGACTATTGATAAGGAAGAACTATCAGTTTGCTGCGAGTATTCGCACTCGCGCGTCAAATCAAAGTCGTACCTGCGTCTATTCGCCGATTTATGTGTTTATTTACTTTACAAAATATACTGTTAGGGTGCAAGCAGTTGCGGGCCAAGGACCAACTGAACAAGCAATGTGAGACAACTCTGCATGTGTCCGTGAAACACGTCCTGATAGTTTTTCACATTTTTACCGTTTGGCGGCTAGCCCTTAAAATTTCTACGCGTTATCCGTTTGTGTCCGTCCACGTTCACGACGGCTATACGATAAAGTGATTGGTGGGGGAGGGGGAAGGTAGTGACCGAACACGGAGGCGCCTTTCCGAATCAGCTGTGTGGCGCGACGCGCGACTGTCGCCGCAGCTTTCTGGCACCGGGTCTAAAGAAACGCGTTCCACCACACCACACTGCGTCATCGCGAGCGCGCGCGTGACTTTTGTGTCTCCGCCGCCGCGACGACGGGGTCCCCGCCAAACGCGGAGTTGCTGCTCGACGCTCGTATACCATCAGCACGAGCGCGTCGCCGATAATACCACGACCGCATTAACCGGGACAGCGCTCGTATATTATAACTTGGTTACTATTTGGTAATATAATAACATGTAATCATTGTGAATATTAATAGTTTAACGCCGGTGTAGTTGCGTTTTTTTTTTTTACACCTCAACGAGCTGCACAATTTTGAAAATTCGGGGTAAGTACCCGGTCGAGTATTTTTTTTTATATAACATATTAATAATTGCCCGATTTGAAAACACAGTTTTTAACACAAAATTTGTCGAACAATAACTGCGTAGGTATTTAATATTGTACCTAAAATGTAAATTATATAATTATTATTCTGTTTTTTTTTTTTTTTTTTTTTTGGATTTGTTGTGTCTAAATATTGTTCGCATTGCACTGATAAAAAATAAAAATGTCGATTATACGAATATAACATAATATATTATATTTAAATTATACGTATGTACCAATGCGTTCGATGCATGCATACGAGTAGTAAAACATTTAAGTATGTAATAATAAACTTAAAAACACAAAAAAAAAAAAAATGTGTTTTTTTATTATACCTATATAGGTACAATACTATGTAATAATATGTTTATGTAAAAGTAGTTATCAATATAATATGTTATCAGTTTAAAATATTAAATTAAAAAATAATAATATAGTAACGACAAATAAGTAGTATAATATACTTGTATGTAATAATAATTTATATGACGCGATTGCAGATGTTATAATGTTATACAAAACGGTATTTTGTTGTACATATAGTTTGTATGTGCTTCACACGTGTAAAGTTGTAACAGAATGAATGTAATTATGGGAATAGTATTTTTTTTTTTAATAGTTGTTAACTATTGGTATTGAATGTATAATCTAAATGTTATTGTAGAAAAATTGAAAAAATTTAATTCCAGTTTGAATATCAAATTGTTTCATAATATTTTAATTAACTATAATACGAGATATTAAAATATGTGCAGCTGTGCAGGAAGTGTAATATATAATAATGTTATTTCGAAGAAAGTCTGTGATCAAATTGATTTGTTATCGTATAGGTCACCATTTGTTATAGTCTGAGTATAAACAACTGCAGCGATAACTTAATAACTATATTTATTTATTATATTATTATATAAATACTGTTTAAAAAATTGTACTGTATTATTGTTATTTTTTTATATTTCTTCATTTTATTTAGGTACTAATATTTACATGTCTATTAGGATATTAGGTCATCAATATCGATTAAAAAATGTTAATAAGTAAACGCATATATTTTATAACGTTTATATTTATTTATAGAGGATAAGCCTATTATATATACAATGATATTAAAAAAAAAAAAAAAAAATTAATAAAAAACATTTAAATGTGAAATGAATAAGATAGTAATTATTTTATTTAATGTTTACAAAATATGTTTAAACGAAGGCAATTACAATAAGACGATAAATTAGCGTTGACAAAATGATAGTAGGGGTTCGTTATTTGTGCAGATATGCATTAATGCAAGAATAACTTTATACTCGTAATTTGTTTAAATCATTTACATTATCATTATCATTATCATTGATTACAAAATCGATAAAAAAAAATCTCATATATAAATACGTAAAAGACTTAAATTCATGTATTTTGATATACGAGTAGGTAGATTAACTTGAAAAAATAAAATAAATTAAATAGGTATATTTAATTTTTAATAGTACCTATGTAAAGTATAGTGAATCCATAAAAGCTACAAAGTTTTTTAAATTTTATTTTATTTTTTAAATAAAAAGTACTTAGGTATATAAAACATGCTTAATATTTATATTTATGTTCGTAATGTTCGTATACATATAGTTTTTTTTTTAAATTTATTAATGAAAATATTTTAATATTACGGACATGACAATATTAACATTCTAAAATATGTAATACAATACCTACTGTAGTATATACCTACCTACTTAATAATATTATGTAAACATTAAATCTTCAGTTCGTCATATAGCTAACACAACAATGTTAACTATATAAATAGTATAACACTAAAACACATAATTCATTTTATAAATATATAAACGATTGTATATTATAAGTATATATAATATAATATTATATTTTTTAAAATCGTTATTTCTCATAAAAAATATGATTAATGAAAATATTTAATATATTATGTTTACAATTAAACTAAATAATATGTTTAATAAAATAACATTGGTATAAAAAATATATATATTAAAATGAATAATACGATTTATATAATTTTAATACAAATTTTTACATAATATAAAGTTTTAGTAGAAACAAAAAATAAATATAATTATAATTAATAATAAAGAAGTATTTAATTAACAATAATAAATCAAAAAGTCAATAAGTTTATTATTTTAAAGTGTACAAACTGTACATAATATTCTAATTAAATCAACTGTATTAACCCATAAATATAAAATATAATATAACCTAATAGAATAAAGAGCTATGAGTTAATTTAAATGTTTATTAGTATTTAGAGTAGTATAGTGTAGTGCAGTACTATAAATCCATTATATTTGATAGGAACAATAATATATACATTATTTATTGTTTATTTTGTTCAAACTAATCATTAATACTTGCCATGTTTTAAACGTTTTTGTATTAATTCATATTTATAAACAGGGTACATAGCTAATGATCACATTGTAATACGTGTATAATTCACAAATTAGAAACGTATGTGTTAAATAATGCATAATTGACATATTATTTATAATTTAGTTCTTATAATTTTTTTATTACGTAAATTTCTGTAATAATATTTAGATCCAACCGTACGAGTAGTTGTACTGCTGTACTTTATATATACGATATATGAGTATAATATAAATATGTGTGTCATGTGTGTATATAATAATAATATTAACGATTTTAAATTTCATGAATAATTTGCATAGTTTTAATATTTATTTGAAGCTCTTAGTAATATTATATTTTTATATTAATTATTACGATTAAAAGTTAAAATATTTAGCCAAAAAGCTAAATATAACCATTTCTCGTCAGTGTTGTATAAAGATAAATATGAATTTATCTAGATAAAGATAAAAGATATAAGGCCAAGGCAATAAAATTATCTAGATTGAGATAAAAGATAAATAATAATGTAATTATCTAGATAAAGATAAATAATAAATTAAAATTTATCTAGATAAAAAAATAGATACATTTTTATGCTATTATAAAATGTCATAAAATTACTAATGTATCAGTAATGATAATCATCATTAGGATTAAAAAAAAATACTTTGAAATTTATGATGAAACTTCACCTTTACACGGAACTAATTGAATTTAATTGAAATAAAAAATTAAACTGAGTAACTTGAATTTTTGTAGGTATTTATATTTAATTTATTTTATCTAGATAAATTTATCTAGATGACTTACATATTTATCTAAGATAATATAATAACTCAGATAAGTCATTTTGAATTCATCTGTATAAGATAAAAGATAAAAAAAAAATTATTTAGATAATTTATCTAGATAAATCTATCTAGATAATATACAACACTGTTTCTCGTTTATGATCATTTTTTTTAGAGAAGTTTAGCTTATAATATTCATAGGGTAATATATTGAATTATAGTATAATTTATTATGCGTAATATACCTACAATAATATATATGGTACATTTATGTCTTTTGCAATAGCCTATTATAGGTAACAATATTTAAAATTTAAATATAAGTTACTCGTTACTCATTATAAATTTAAGTAATAATAATTTATTTCTAAATTATTATAGTCATGTAGATGTAATTTGTAGCAAATATAATATGAATTAATAAGATATAAATGAGTTTTATACAAAATATTTAAATGTTTTATTTTGTAAGCGAATCTACTTGATTATTTTCATTGAGTTATAATACGAGTATTATGATGTCTATTATGCTTGAGGACTTGAATATCATAAAAAAGGTCATTTATGTCTTTTAGAAAGGTCATGTTATTTTGAATATTATAGATTTTTTTTATTTCATACAATTTTCGGTGGGTTAATTTTGTCATTGCTTATAATAAACATTAAACATATTTTTAATATATAATAAATATATTATTTTATTTTAATGTTATTTTTCAAATACTGATTCATTTATGATGCTTCAATAAAAATAACATAATACAAACACTGTGTACTGTTTTTTCAATAGGTATATATATATATTATATACACATTAGTTTTTTATTTTATGTAATCTGTAAATTGATTTGTTTTAGGAAAAACTCAAAAGTATTTAGTTTATGACATTTGTTAACCTCTAAAAAAAAAAAAAAAAAAAAAAACCAGTATGATTAAGATTAATTAATAGTTATTACTCCTTTATGAATTTATATAAAATGTAACTTAATAAGATTGTAATAATAAGGTGTAAATATCTTATTCAAATATTTTTTTATCTTATAAATATTAAAATACTTTCCAAATTAAATGTTTATTTATTATGAATTATGATACATAAAAAAAAGTATATTTTTTAGTATTAAGTATTTAAGTATAAATATTTCTATTTGATTATTTAATTTTACATCTATAATCATTTTTTAAGTAATTTCTTATTGCAATATGCACATAAATGTGAAATGAATATTATTTTAATAATAATTTCTGTAGGTATGTATTTAAATAATTTTTAGGCATTTTTAGGATATAAATCCAAAATGAAATTATTTATCTATTATTTAATATTAATAATGAAATATTAAAATATTAAAATCATTGGAAATTTAAAAAATATTTATTGTTTTTAGGGATCATTTTTAATATATTAATATCCACATATCCTTTATAAATATTTAATGTGCCATTACGTACAATTTTTACATTATATTACCTTCTTATTTATTCATTATGCTAGTTATGCTATTTTTTTTTATCTTAAATATATAGAAAAATTATAGTAATAAACTAATAAATGTTATATATAATAAAATAAATCTTATAAAACGATGTTATATTATTGTATTATATTATATTGTATTGTATTATATTGTATTATTATGTGTATTGTTTATTGTATGTACATCGTATCGGCATTAAATTAACTCATTTTTTTAAATATATATTTTGTAAAATATTAAACTATTGATATGAATATAATATATAGTCAATATTTAGTTTTAATAAAATTTAATAATATCTATTATATTACGTTATAGAATGCCAGATAAATTGATCATTTTGAACGAAGGACCACCGTGGGGATTCCGAATGACTGGTGGAATAAATACAGGATCTCCATTGAAAATATCAAGGGTATTTTTTCATTTTTATTATTTTATAATTTGATATGAATATATTTGAATTTTCATTATTGAAGATCATAATCTAACTTATAATACTTAATTGAATCTAATTTTTTCCATATAAATTCAAATATATTAATACTTTATTACTTAAAATATGTATTAATGCATAACATTTGAATATAGTAATGAGTTATACGTACCATATAATTTTATGTGTATAAAATTTAATTATATTTAAAATTTAAATTATTATGAAATTTTTATCATAGATTAAAATTACGAAGTACAATATGTCAATATTTTTATATCATAAATTATTATTCTTATTAAATTGTAGTTTGTACTTCTGTATAGGACCGATTTAAATTTATAATTAACACGACAAATTAATATGTTAATAAATTTATTTTTATTTTTATCATAAATTCATAATTGTATAAAGTAAATTACTAATATATTTAATATGTTTTTAGTTAATAATTAAAAACGAATAAATTCGTTAAACATTAAAGAACATATAATAATTAATAAATTATAAATAGGAAATTATCGGTACACGAAAAATAACAAAAAACAAAAACAAAAAAAACAAATATTAAAATATAATATTACAGCTATTTAATTATCGAATTCAAATACATTTGTTCTTGTTTTTAAGTAAACATGTATTATATATTTATATTATATCATTAAAAATTAAACGCAAAATACTATTTTAAATATGTGAAAATATCACGAATTATTAAAAAAAATTAGATATAATTTATCGTATACTTCATAACACCGTAACGTTTCATTTGATAATAAATATTACACTTATAAAGTTATAACTAAAAATAAAACGAAATTTAAAAAAGACTATAATGCATACCATTATTTCTTAATTAATTGTTGAAATATGGGACTGGCCTCTGGCATTCAAACAATATTTCTCTACACTCTATTATATCGTTTGAGTTTTCAATAATAATCGTACTTATGGTTGCGAACAAAATTATTTTTTGTTTATTTTATTCTCCGAAAGGGGGTGCGTTTTGATTACAAAATACCTATTTGTGTGTATAACGGTCAATGGAATACATTATCAATTATCATTATTTACATCTGAACTGACGGTCATTTGCTTTGATTATTTTCAAATTTTCAATCATTTACTACGCTGTCAAAACAAATTATTCATTATATCGTGTCCGTCTGTGTACGCCTTATATATATATATATATATATATTTGTAAACAAATCGGTTCATTAGTAATCCATGACGGCGACAACTCATCATATCACATTTAAAATATAATAATAATAATAATAATAATAATAATAATAATAATAATAATAAAAATTCGCAATAGACATTAATCGATATAAGTAATTACTACAAAATAATATGACTATATGAAAGGGGTTGGGGTTATTTATTGTTCAATCCACTACCATGTGTGTATATCTAATATAAGATTTTATTTTTATAATTTTGTACTGAATTTATTAATTTACAGTAAACTAATTAGTAATTACTAATATAGTTGATAAATATAATATAATTAATATTAAATAGCTTACAATCGTATTGTACACAATTTTATATCACGACAAAGACATTATACTATTATAGACGATATAAACGTAAACACTCCATATACGATTTAAACTTATTCAAATATATTACTATACTACTACGATTTATGATTAATGATTATGCTCTTCGAATTTATTATGCGTGAGTTTACTGGTCTTAATTACTGGTGATGCGGAAAAATATAATATTTTAATTTTCAATACTTCAGCTCTTTAATTAATCCCCGCTTAATAAGCACTTTATTTCTCCTTACCACTAACAATATATCGTTTACGAACATAAAAATATATGACGTACCCATTGAAATTTTTCATAAGTGTTGACTTTTTATTATTAAAACAATTAATAAACTATTTTTGAATTTAGAAAACAGAAATTATTGTTTTAGATATATTATGTACCTATAGATTTTTATGATTTTCTGGCGATGCGAAAAGATAAGTTTGCATCGTCACATTCGAAATGTTTAGTGTTCCAAATGCTATATTTTGCATAGGCCAATCATTTAGATCACAGTGTAGTGAGTGTTTGACTTGGTATTTGTCAGAATTTTGCAAATTGTAGAAAAACCAGTGCGCAGTTAGGTACATGCACCTCCTAATAATTATGTTATATTGGCTTCTGTCCCTGTTTTTACATGCGTGTAATGTAAGTTGATAACATTAATCTATTGTCGATATTATAATAATACTATATCTATCGGACACGTTCCTACGTATAAATTATAATGTAATATTATTATAATGGCACAGTCGCGACTCGCGTTTAATCGTTCGTCGCGGGCGGATAGGTTAGGATTAAAAAATTGTTGAATTTATAAAAGCAGCGCTCGGTTGCGCGCACGGCGTATTTTTAGAACGGACGGAGGAGAACATTTTCGCTAGTCGCGGTCATCGTTGCAAGTTGACATTAGAATTACTGACAAAGTGACAAAACGAAAGATATTGTCGCGGTTGTAAAATCATCGCGATATAATGGCCATTAATAATCGTCGTAATCGTAGCGCACGGTCGTGCATATTATTATTATTATATTATAGGGCATAGGCGTATACGTATAATATTATGTTATAAAATATAAAGATTAAAGATGATATAATGTCGTGGATATTTGACGATGAACACGTGGCAACGGCCACTCGAGATTATTCAGTTTTCGGTGTAATGATACTCATATTCCACCGCGTAGTATTAAATATTTCGACTCTAGTTGACGAAAAAACGCGCAGTACAGTTATTATATAGGTATTATATTATGGTAATGCCGGTTACAACCATATCGGTTCTATTATAATATTTATTTTATGTTTTATTGTCATCTTATAGTTATAACTGTTCATCACAATTTATCACGAAATATAATAACAATAATATTATTCTATTTGTGTTATACCTTATACGACCATACGAGAAATATATCTAATAATAATTAATAATTGTACACGTTAAAAAATAATTAATTAATATGATTAACGTGTTCGACGTAGGTATAAATATTATTCTTATCAAGTAATATTTTAATGAAATAACTGCAAGTTGAAAAAAAATAGCATCATGTAACATACAATATTGATATCACTTTTTTATAAATAAAAAATAATTATAATAAATACATCTTTATATAAATGTTTAAGTGTTATAACTCGTAATGTTGTGGTTTTTTAAAAAAAACAAAATAAAATTATATTATATTATTATTATAAGTAAAATGTAATAATGTTGATTTATAGCCCTATAAGATTATAAATTAAATTTTAATTGGAAATTAAAAGAAGAAATAATACAAATATACAATTTGTATTATTTAGTGTTTATAATTCTTCTTAAGTCGTGTTTTGTATATTGCATTCATTTTAATTTTATTTAACTGATAAAAATATGAAACAATTGATACAATATTATAGTTAGACATCCATAATAAAATTACGTTTAATATGATTATATGAGTGATAATTTTAGCTGATGCCAAGGACTTATAATAGGTATTTTTTTCAAAATATTATTAAATCTGTACTATATACTCGTATTATTATATTTAATAACATTAGTTACGCAGAACGAAATGTTTTTTCATTGTATTAAAAAATAAATTTTTTTTTTAAACTCCGGACTTTATTAGAAATAGGAAATAAGGAGATCAACGGTTGAAATTTAATAAAAAAAAACAAAAAACAAAAAGATAAAAAAAGTAATTGTGCGTGCATGTATAAAGCGATATTTGAAATCATTCAGCCAAAACCTATAATCAACCGTATAATAAAATTAATTTGTTTAATATACCATTACAATACAACAGAAACAAGTATGTAACCTTATGATTTTTATAGTTATGTACAAAGGTATACATGAGTACAGTACCTATATTCATAGTTATAAAAATATATGCGTTCACAACTAAAATAAGTAAACGTTTAAAAAATTATAATTTTGTTAATTTCACGTTAATATTATTATGTTATTATCTATTCATCTATTGTGTAGGTATCGATGTGCATGATGTCTTATGAATTGTGTACCATTTAAATATGATAACAATTGTTGGTATATTTATTATATTACCATTTTATTATTTACACATCAATGACATAATAAGAAGTACGTAGTATTTCGTATTATTTTAATTTCTTATCTATTAATTCTAGAAAAAATAATAAATAAATAAAATAAAAAAAACTATCAACGATTATACATTTTATTTTGGTGGGAATGATATAGAGTAGATCTACAAACTTGTATTGAAAATATAACGTGATAAATGCATTCTGGACGAAGGTCTTAGTTTACTAACTAATAATAGAATCACGCGAGAAAATTTTGTGTCACAGAATAATGTAGAGTAACATTTTAGTGTTTAATTCGTATAATTCTGTACTTCAATATGTGTGCGATTTTTCTAATCTGTATACGTAAAAAAATTTACCAAGAAATTAAAATTAAATATTATGATAAACCGAACTAAAATTTATATCGTTATTACATTTATATTTATATTAGATTGACAATATGAAAAAAAACTTATATAATATTTTTTAATATAAATGTATAAAATAAAAATGTCAATAATAATGTAAAATGTTATTTTTTTTTTTTTTAGATAGTTTGTTATTTTCATGAAAATTTAAAAATGATTAAAAAATAATATTTATTAATACGTCGAGTTAAGTTAACAATTAATACAATTTATCTTATCATTGTTTATTTCAATACATATTTTTATTATATTTTTTGCACAAACTTTCCTAGATTAGTACTCGTTGCCTAATTATAGTATATTAGATAAAAGGAAAATCAGAAAATTACTTACGCGTTTTACAATATGCACACGAACGAACGCATCAGTTCCAAAAACGTAAGTTATACTTAATATAATTACATTATTATTATAATTATTGCATAATTAAAACGGAATAAAAGTGTTTAATTAATTATTTAATTTACATTTTGTTCAATACTAACTTTTTAGTTAACGTATAGTTAATAGAATATAAAGTTATAATAAATAATTCTAACGATTTAAAAATAATAAAAATATTAGTTTTAAAACATTTATTCAGTCGTATATATTTTACTATTTTGAATATGTGTATGTTAAATAAAATAATATCTACACACATAATTAATATGAATTCAGATTTGTATATTTACTTGCAACTATTGTTAAATAAATGCAACTATATAAATTATTATTGGAAAATTCGAATTAATTTGTTTGTTTTTTTTTAAAAAAAAAAAAAATTATAACGTTAACGTATAGTATTAAATATAATATATTTTATTCGCAATTCGCGCGTATAACGTCGTCCATTGTGCACACACTATAATAAGAGTAACGAATAAAATACTAAAATGCACTTACTGCAATGTGCAACGTGCATTTAATATAAACGTGCCGTGTATTTATAAGTTGGCCTTATAAAAAGTATACGAAATACGAGTATATACCCACCTATTATAATATTAAATTTTTTTACAATACGATTTTTTTTTTCACGTTCGCGGTTGTTGTTATAAACCAAATAAAAATAATAATTCCCAGTAATGTCTTCCGTATTATTGGTCGCTATACTTGCCAGTATAATAGTGACCGACGAGCCCTCTGCGTATAAAATAATATTATGATTATAATGTATACTATATAATATGTGTGTATGTCACGGCGGCGGCGAGGGAGACGCGGTGTTCAAGGACTGTCGGTCGCATTCCACTACGGTTCATTTGCCCAAATCATCCATTCTTACCGGTCATTATTTACGTCTATAAGATGGTACAAGATCGTTCGCTATATCGTTTTTTTTTCTCATTCATTCTTTTCCTATTTCTTCCTTCTGCTCGTTGCGCGCGCCCGACCCGCCGACGATAATGTAGGTATATATTTTAATATGCGACGCCGCCGCCGGTGCATGCTGATGCCACATCGCATTTACCTGTATCAGTATCGTCACGAATATCGCCGAAGACGCTGTCAGTCCTCAGAAAATGGTCTTGACGATCTTCTCGACCGGCGATATCTAAAATCGTAATATTGGCGTGTTTAAAGATTTCAAGTTTTTCCGCTTTGTGCCCAGTCCGTACAATAATATTATAAGTCAATAGCAATTCCATGCCATGAATGTATACGAAGTTAGAATAATGTAATAATATCATACGATATAAATAAAATAACACGTAAAGTCTTAAAAGTAAAGTGACTTTATCGATTGTGGCAAATTACTTTTTTAAAATATACTTAAATTGTTTTGCATACGCGTTCACGGTACAATTTTTTTAAATGCTCGTCGACACGGTGTCCGATTCACACGTGCACTTACATTATTCGGCCAGAAGGTTCAGAGATGTGTTATTGGCCAATGTTTTGTCCAGTCAAAACAAAAACGAGGTATATCGTCTTATAATTTTATTTCGCTTTTATATTATGCTATTAATCTATTATTATGCTATCCGTAATGAGACGTATTCTTCGTAAATAAATTATATGGTCAATTGCGAAATGACAGTAATTTGGGCTTTTATAATATACGAGTAGTATGTTCGCGTAAAAAAAAAAAAATCATTTTTTTTAAAACAAATTTTAAACACACGTGTTTATAATATTATTTTAAGAATTACCAATATTTATAATGATTAATGTTACATAATGTATCGATGTTAATATACTATGTTGTGTTACGTAGATAAACAAAACATAAATCATTATAAGTACATGAACAGTATTCGTTCTGCAAACGATGCCAATGATTGGGCTATCTTAAAAATATCTTTAAAAACATGTTATCATACCTACTATATAATTATAACTATGCAATGTGCTCGGATGAACTATGTATAGATGAAATAATATGGTACTATATTCGCCTGGGGCACAATGCAACAATAAATTCTCTTTTATTCCAGTTTCGTTGTGAATATAAGAAAAACTAGCATATTACTTATATGTTATAATATATAATATTATTATAGCCAAATGACCGTATAAATATTTTCATTATAACTATACGTATATAGGTATAATATTGATACACTATATTTCTATACTTAACAACTATAATTATTATCTAGTCTAATTTATTGTAATATATTATAAAAGATTTCACTAAAAATAGTAAAAATATAATAAAATTATAATAATGTTAATATCAAAGTAGACGTATATTAATTATAATTTTAACTTCAATAATTAAAAAAAAAAGAACTGATACTGTTGTGGAAGGGATAAAGGTCTAAAAAGGATAGTGTTGAAGTTTGATTAAAATTTGAATGTAATGATAAATTATTGCATTCGGATAATACAATTTTGAGCGAAGTTCATCAGATAATAATAATATATTTATTGATTAAAATGTTTAATTTATCACTTTATCAGTCTCTACGTTCAATATAAATGCCTATAACACCCCTAAATGAGTCATCTAAATGCTAATTATACAAATAAACACTACTTCGCTTAGAATCGTTTTTCGAATGTAATAATAATTTATCATTGTATTCAAATTTAAATAAAATGAAAAAATTGAGAGCTGAGATTTTTCTAATATTTTTGTATAATGTTAAGTAATATGTGATTGTACTTCAGTAAATTTTTCAGACCTAAAAAACTTAAAATTGCCAATTTTATCAAACATTATATAGATGAAAACGAGAATATTAGGAAATATTCAAAGTTCTATATTTTATAGAAAAATTAACGTAACGGTTTCAAAATTTTATCATATAATATATTTAGTATCTATATGAGATCGGAGCATTATTTAGGTAGAAAAAGTGTCTTCAGACGTAAAAACATATAATATAATTTGTATATATAAATATGTATATGTAAATAAAAAGGCACACATCATTATAAAACCAATACATTATTCGCTTCGCTCAAAATCTAAAACTAAGTACCAATTTCTACTTATATGTAATTTGCATACAAATCAATTTTGTATATTATCTATAAAATATGCAGTGTTTGAATTATGATAGCAAGTCATAGTGAATGTATTTAAAGGTTAAGAAAAATTTTGAATCTTGGATAATTACGATGTACCCGGAAAAATCTTAAAATAACCAATGGTTGTAGCTAGATTTTACTTTTTTGAACGTTTAATAGTTAAATAATTAATTTCTATAAAGTAAATCTTTAGATATTAATTTTTAATATTTGAATAAAATAAATATTTTATTGTAAATTTATATTCCATGTGAATACTGTGTCGTTTTACTTTCCTTTTATTATAAATAATATTATAATTTATTTGTAGATTATCAATCATGATGGGCGCCCGTAGAAAATTTATTAGGGGGCATAATAAAACTAACGCCAAAATATACTTAATACAAATTTTGAAGAATTATGAATACCTGCATTAATTCATAAATAATATATACCTAGTTCTTTTTTCTTCGTTGATATTAAATTTATAAACCTATACTAGACAAAACATCGATAAAATATTTATATAATCATTATTAATGAATAATAAAATTCAAAATTTTCAAAATTATATTTGAAATTTTTAAGTCCAGGGGGCCATGTTATCAATTAAATTGATAAATGCAAACATACAATTTAATTGATGGAATAATTCTTAGTATCGCTATGGAACGTAACTGATACCTAAATTAATAAATTGGATATCTCTAAATTTTAATTAATATGAATACAAAATTATTTATTTTATTTTTATTTTAGTAGGTACTAACTAAAAAAAAAAAAAAAAAAAAAAAAAAATATTTTTATGTAAATAGTGATTTATTTATACATAAATAGATTGTAAAAGTCAGAATTTAATAATCTGTAATAGATGAAAAGTTATTGTCAGTGATATACCTGGCGGCACACCGCAGCATACCTGGTATATTACCACTATAAATAACAATGCAGGTATTGAAATTAAATAAAACATTTTTTTATTGACTGATAAATATAATCAAATTTACATTTATAAATATTATGCATAATTTAAATTATTTAATACAAAATAATTTTTAAAACAATGACCCACGGATTACCTTTATTAATAATATTTAATTATAATTAAATATTTTGTATAAAAAATATAAATAAATAATGTTTAATTATATAAACAATAAACTTATAACAAATAAAAAAAAAAGAATTTTCTACATTTGTCCAACCATCAATCCATCATTGAGCACATCACGGATTGCCCGCGAGACATTACAACATATTACATACGAGTATTTTATAATATAATTTTATAAGTGAAATAATAATTATAACTCTTTATAATCTATGTTTAGTTTTACATATTATTATGCATGCATTTATTTTGATAAGTTAAAAAAAAAAAAAAAATTTAATGATTATATAATAATATGTAGTATATTACATTACGTACCTACTTGAAAGTAATTTAATATTTGTGTGTGGATAAAACAATTATTATAATTTTTCACATTATTCATATCATAATATTATATTATTATTATTATATATCAAAATATTGAAGTAAATGCATAGTCGACTATTTTTTTAAACGAGGCGGTTCCGGGAATCTGTCAAATGTCATAAACTCATAACATTGTTTCGTGATGTTCGATTATTATGACAACACACTATTATTATTATTATCATTATTATCATTATTATTATTATTATTATTATTATTATTATTATTATTATTATTATATTATGCTGCTACTAAACTAGTTTAGTTTTTCAGTTCCCTTTCATCTTTGTCCACAGTCGAAATAAATGATTATCCGTGTTTTGATTTAACTGTATTTTTTTCTTCTTTCATTATTATTGTTGATTGAATTGTATCATCCGTAAAAGATATTTGTAAATTGAATAACGGCACACTATTGTACATTTTTGAAGGCGGAAAACACACATATATGAATATTATTATAATACATGATGCTCAAATTTCGGAACAACAAAAAACAAGTTAGATAAGGATATTATATTATGTTATGTTACGATAGTTTTATTTATATTATGTTTTTATGCGTGTCGGAAAGATTCATTCAATTTTATTATTACCGTGATTTGCACTGTTTTATTATACATTTCTAGGTAACTTATACCTATACTATACTAGTCATACAGTCATACAATATTATACATTTTGTGTTTAGTGTTATATTATAATAATAACATGATATAGCCTGTAGGTAGTTCACGAATTTCTGTTACGATTAAAAAGTTGTCCTTATTATAATATTATGAATTAATATGTTATATATTATATTATTATGCATAATTGATAAATATTTAATTTATATTGTATTAATAATACACTAGATTTTATTTTTCAGTTATATATTTAAATAGGTGCATTCTCTTATAGTCTTTTATCACATGGGTACCTTATACTATAATTGAGTTAATTTTTAACTTATGCATACGATCTTTATAACCATGGACTATGGGCATGAAATTATTATTATAACATATCAAATACGTAATATTTTTAATGTATTATAAAATATTACTTATTAAATAAGGCGTGTTTAAATAATATAACATGTAAATTATATACCTACATGCATTCAATCGTATTGCTGACCAACTGCAATTTATTATATCTAGCCCAAATATTATATTTGATAAACATTTATTTTAATTGCATATGTACGTATATTTTATATTTTAAGGTTAACAATGCAGGAAAAGCGGCTAAATCTGGCGTACGAGAAGGTTTTTTAATCGAATCAATAAATTCTGCTTCTGTTGATCATCTCACGTCCAATGAAGCTCAAGCGTTGCTTAGAAATTCTGGAGATACATTAACCATTGGCGTATATCGGTTTGTAAAATAAAATCAGTAATTTTTTTATTGTAAAATTTAAGTTACAATATTAAAAAGAATATTAACATATTAGTAATATTGTTAAATTTATATATTTGAATTGTAAATGACGCATAATTACTATAATTAAACGACATATATTTAGAAATTTACTTTAAAAAGTATCTGTTATTATCCAGAGGAATTTTTAAATACAAATTTTAACGTATTGAAAGTCAGTATGTTTACCCTTTACCTGTTATAATCAACAGCATTGATCACGTAGTATTGTGCAATATATTATTGAAATTAGGTAAATTAAAAATATATTGCGCCTTAAAAATTATTTAATACAACATATTATACACAAAACCATTGTTATCGTGATCGTAAACAACTTTTAATTTGCATATTATCTACTATAATACTATATTATTATTGCTTGATTAAAAATTAATTATTTTTATATAGGTACTTAAATTTGTTAAAATAAATATAATAAAATTAAAATTAAAATTAATTGGTTTTATACTTATATATTTATAAATTCAATATTATTTATGTCTCATCCCTCATAAATAATAAATTGTAATATTAGGTTTAAAAAAATACAAAATTAATACATGTCTATATATAATAATTAATAAATAAATTAAAATACCTACTAATTAAAGTACTATATTAATGTTAGAACTTAGAGATATAAATTTTTAACCTAATTAATGATATCTATAATTTGAAAAGAAATTTATTAGTTCTAGTTGCATTTTAAATTTAGTCAAATTTAATTTTAAAATATATTATATATTATGTAATTTTAAGACTCCAGACGTTTAGGTTTAGTAGTACTTATAATACTACCTACTCCAACTCCAACTTTTTTTTTTTTTTAGGAGTTTGTATCAAAAGGTATATATTATTATTGTTATAATTTATAAAACTATTCGTTTTCATATTAATAACATTTAACGTGAGAATTTTAGTTACTTTGTATATAATATAGTAGTTCAAAATAAAAGACACAGAATATACGATAACTAAAAAAAATTATTTTAAATATTTAATATTTCCTTATACTGATTAGTGTGATTACTTCATTTGTTAGTTTTATCAATGGATAAATGGTTTTTTGCAACACTGATTCTTTATACTTTCAACAGGTTAAAATTTAAATAAAATTATTTGGGTGTCGACCAAGTATGTTCTGGACGGTTAAACCCTCACGCCCATCCTGTACATTACAATATAACCACAATAATCATGATAAATCTACGTTTCAGAAAGACACGCCTTTTTGACCCTAAACACAACATTCAACTTTCAAAGCTATTGATATTTACATTACACTAATTTGTAAACTAAAATAAAAATTAAATTAAAATTATTTTCTATTATAGGATGACCTGAAATAAGATGATAATGAAAATGAAATAAATAATATTTGTTAATTAAATTTTAAAATATTATTTAATCGATTATAATTTGTAAATAATTATATAAATTACTTTGTACATATGTGCAAATTATGTAATGGAAGATACCAAGTTTCTTTACATTATACGAGTATTTTATATAAATATGTATTATATATATAGATACACGTAGTGGCGGATATTATACTATATTATTTATTATATATTTATTATACTATTTTACTATTAATATTAATATTAATATTAATAATTGTGTGTGTGTTTTAAATAAATTAAATTAAAACTACAAAATAAAGACGTACAATATACTCGTACACTATAGTTATATCTTATATGCATCCTAATATAAGAAAATAATAATAACTAAAATATTAACTAAATGTGAATTATGAAAAAAAAAAGTACTATCGATAATTTATGATTATGAGTATGTATCTTTTTAAGTTTACATGCATAATTTGATATTTGAAATATTTAATTATCAAATTGTAATAATACTAATAACTATTATTTTCTGATTTAGTATTAACATAATTTTTGTTTACATAATATTGGGTAAATTTGTCATATAAACCATCTGAAAAATAAATTATATAATATATATATATGTAATATTATATAAATAATAAATATATTATAAAATAAAAATAATAGAAAATTAAAGACATTATTACATAATTAAGTAGTTTCATAGATTGAGGTAATATGTAGACTTTAGTATTTTAATAATTGTTAAATTAATTCCATATTATAACAAAAATAAAGTAATAGCAAATATAAAACAAAAATTATTGTTTAAATATTAATATGTGTATCATTATTATAGTATCTACTAATATTATGTATATTGTACAATGTATATATAATATATATTATATTTTAAATTTTATTTTTAATGCATTATTTTAATAATTTAATATTTAAATTATTTTAAAAACAATTCTTTCTTTACTAACTACAAAATTTTTATATGTACGATACACGTATATCATATATTTACTTCACAATTTTGTATCATATTTAATATTACCAATTATTATAATGTTCAATACATTACAATCAAATGTTATTTAATATAATTACAAATTAATGTCATAATATAAACATATCCATAATAAAAATATAAAATTTAATAATAATAATATGTAGGTAGGTACCTATACATGGTACTTCGATTAAATTCAATTATAAATTAGGATATACGGTGCAATGATCACTTTTTATACAAGCTAGGCTTTTTTTTCATATTATAAAATATCATCGTTCTTTATAGTAGGTACTAAATATTTACGTGCGTGTCAAAATAAAAATCCATGACATATTATAAATGTAACGAATGTATTTGACAATGAACTAAATATTGCAAAAACAATAAAATTAGGGATCACCTAATAATTATTATAATTAATAGCTATAGAAAATAATAGTTTTTAATACCATAATTTAATTTTTAATAAAATATTAATAATTATTAATTTAGTAAAACTTCATATTTTGTTTTTAGACAATCGAAATCTAATAGCACCAAACAGAACAATCAACATGAATCTGGTAAGACATATTGATTTATTTTTTGTACATTAATATTTTTATTATTATTTTGATAAGTGTTAGTTATTAAATATTACTATTTTATTACTTAAATATTAATATTTAAAATTTATTGTACCTACTTACCTAATTAATAAATAAATAGTTAATTCATTTTTTTTAAAAAATAAAACAAAATGTATTAATTATATAGATACACAAATTTTATATTATGCATGCTCATTTTTCTTTTAATTTTTATAAACATAATATTGCTTTGTTAAATTTTTCTCTATCAATAATAAAATTTCTTAATTGAAAATAATCAACATTAAATTATGACTTACCTTAAGAGAAATATTTAGGCTTTAATTATTATTTATAACATCTAAAAAAGATACAAGACATAAAATAATGTAATAAAAATAAATAATTACAATAACTTACCATGTTGAATTAAACATATACGAATTAAATACTAATAAATGTAATTTCATATTCAAATTTTTAAAGTATTATTTAATTGATTTTATGTTAAGATAAAAATAATATTTATTTTTAACATATTTCTCATTCATTAATCATACCTAGTAATTAAATATTAAATATTACCAAAAATATTAAAATAATGAATTTTAAATTTAGTGATTTTAATCCAATTAAAATCCTATCTATTATGATTTTCAGTGAATACTTTATAGCTTTCACGTTTCATGAATTTTTTTCATTTTTAATAATTTAAATAAAATTAATATTAATTTTTAACTAGCTCATATATGTAGGACATAAACGTGTCTTTTAAGTATTAGGTACTTGAGAAAAAATGAGCCTTGTCTAATATTAATGTGGCCGAATTTTCATCAAGACAATCTTTTACTGTATCATCAGTCGACCGTAACACCCCACCGATGATACTGTTTCTCAAGCACCAATATGTTCCTTCAGACAATCCTTAACGATGATAGTGAACAGTTTTATTTAGTGTGTATTCTCTGGCAACATACGCGAATATGCGATTTGCATCTAGATATTGGTGTGTTGATCATTTATATTTATTTTGTCCTGTCAATATAAATACTAAAATGCCAGAGTCAGAAAGTACAAAATCAAGGTTGAAAGATAAATACCATAGACCTAATAAACTAAAAGTGAAAAGAGGTAAGAAATATTTAAAATAAATCAAGTTAACTAATATGTATTACAAAGTTTATTATATATTTTATATTTAGAATTATTATACAATTTATAAAATATTAATTATTAATTTGTTTTTTCCTAAAATAAATAACTTATTAATATTATTAATTAAAAATAATTTGAATAATAATAATAATTTCATAATTATATAATTTGAGTGCCTTTCCTTAGATTCGTTTGCAATTTGCATATTTAAATAATTTTAATTTTTAAAATCATTCGAAAATTAAATTTTGAGATAATAAAATTTGTAAACATTTATCCCACATATTTAAAATGATTTCACAAATTTATAAATAATATCCTAAGAAGATTGTTTAAAATTTTAAATATACATAACATAATTGTTAGTTTAAATTTATGTAAAAATTATTAGATATTCATATGGATAATAAGAAATTTATGTTATAAACGTCGTGGGAAATAATTTGTAGAATTATAAATGATGTAAATATTATTTTCATATCACGAATTTCTAATTTTCCTGTATATGATGTATGTAATAATTTAATAATATGATGAAATTTGAATTTAAAACATTAAAATAATGCCTACTTAACTTTTAACTACTCGTATAAAAGTAATATAAATAAATAATTACAGTTGGTTCTAATAATTATTGTAAATTTTTGCTCTATTATATGAAAATAATTAATAACGTTTTTATAACTTTGTATTTTTACTAAAACGATTTAATGATCATAATATAAATAAAATATAATATATTATAGTGTAATAATTCATATAGATATATTATAAACACCTAAATTTCTAATGAATAAAAATAAATACAGGTAGATTAACTGATTTCAATTTTTATTTTATTATATTACAGTAATTTTATATTAAATAAACTACTCAAAATATGGTAGTAGTATAACTTAATATATAAATATAAATTTACTCAATATTAAATTAATTATAATTTATTGTTTAATATCATAATTTTTTTATTTATGCAATTTGAATATATAATTATGTGTAATTTAAGTAAAAATTAGTTAAATATAAAACCTTTGAAAAAATTAGAAATATCATTTAATAGATAGGTATTATTATATAACATTGTCATTATAAGGGATTATGTAAAATAATATAATAAAGATAATAACAATAATAATATACAATATTAGTTATTATATCGCAATATGTATGGTATTCCTATTAATAATAGCTTATTATACTTGTATTTTAAAACATTTAAAAAAAAATTATAATTTTTGTTTAGAAATAAAACTTCATTGATTTTATTATTTCCTTATTTGTATTAAATCAAATGTAAAGTTTATTTATTATATTTAATTTATTATTTACAAATGCGTGATCAATTTGTTTTTAAGTTTACACATTATTATAAATATATAGGCCTTGTATAATGTCACTCCACCCACAGGAACTACACCCATCCTGTACATAATTGCATGATTAATCTAAATAGTATTTCAAAATCTAAAATACGTAAACAAATGCATAAAAATGTAATTCATTTTTTATTAATCAAAATTTACATTTTTCATTATTTTTTCAATAACAAGTTATTTTTTTAAAACTCTTTTTAGAGTATTTTTAGGTAATTTGTTATAATTACACAAATTACACGTATTTTATACCAATGAAAAATTATAAATTATGAATTGTTTGGGAATTATTTTGTTATAAATAATTTTAAATTTTTAGATATAAATATTAAATTATCTTTTTACTCGTATGTCAATTCTTTCATTTTAGTTTAAAAATTATTTGTATAATTAATTATACTCGTATTTTAGTATTTATATGTAGATATTGTTATAGTGTTGTAAAAGTGAAAACAGTTATTTTTGAATATTAATCCATTGTTATTAAACGATTAAATCTTAAAACTAAATTTAAACTTAAATTATTAACTTAAATAATAATTATCGTGTTGTTTACAAATTTATAATAATAGTATATTTTATTCGGTATTAAGACTCATCCCTCCTCAATGCAATGCATAATACTCGTATTTCGTTGACCCGTGTCGTCCCGTGTCGTCTGTCATTCATCATATATATTGTGCGCATGTGTTATGCTGACAAAAACATACGTAAACATTAATGACTATTGTATGTGTGTGAGTTTTGTAAATAATGAGTTCGTGTATATTAAACCATCTCCGGTTTTATATGTTATATACGTTACTTCCGCTATTCGGGTGTGCCCTATCGAATCTGTGTTCACGTAGCGGATCTACTACAGTCAGTCGATGATGCTGAACACTATTGAACAAACATAACACACTAACCATTCAACAATGTCCAGTGTTGTACATCGATAATATATTATGATAATTCCGTGTGATAATTTTTAACATCAAACAAATCCTGTGATTTGTTACAGAAGCCAAAACGTGTGTTGACAAGAGTGGATCGTCGAAACCAGCAGAAGCAGACACAACAATTAAAAAAAGTGAGTGCAAACATAGGTACTAAAATTATTTTTATTTTTATTTTTTTAATACGTAACACCAATACAAATAAAATTACAATATTATTAATCGATTGTTTTTTTTTTACGTAAATATTATAACATAATAATGTAACTAATGAGACTCCAATAGTCGATGACTTAACGTATTACAGTGTATTTCTAAATAGTTAAATAGGTTATAGGTATTAAACGTTATGAATATTATGATATTAACAGTAATTATTAATAAAATAATTAAAATATTGTTTAAAAATTTTAAAAAAAGAGAGCACAAAATGTAAAATTGCCTAGGTAAAAGAGTTCGAAAGCGTAGAAAGAAAAAGAAAAATAATACAGAACTGCACGAACAACTAAACAATCAACAACTACGAGTAGAAAATACACCAATTAAAGAAGTTGAAAATAATCAAAATGAAACACAATTAACAAATCAACCAAAAATAGAAATTATACCGGCAAATTCAGATTTACGAGTTGATGAATTAGAATGGATAAAAAATAACGAAGCTCTGTTAATAGCAGAGTTAGAAACACGCCGACAAGCTGGTTTACCTATTCAAGTAGTAGTTCGAGTTGAGAAAATTACACAACCAATGCCAGAATATTGCGAAATTATACCGGATTTTTGTCATTTGGAAGTTATAAAAGAAGAAACAAGTGCAAGTGACGAAGACCTAAAAAGAGAAATTTTGGAATATTCTACAAAAACTTGTGAAAAAAATAACTTGGATGAATTACTAAATAATAGGGAGAATAAAGATAGTGACAAAGAAAATAAATATGAAATAAAAAATATTCCACGAATCGATTCAAATGAAATTAACACTTCAGAATGTCTTCTAGAAAGATTAGAATCCCCATCATTAGTCAGAGAGTCAGAAATTGTTAAATTTTCTGATATCATTACTAATGTAAATGAATGTGTGACTAAATTAAAAACTCCCAAGCTATTGAATAGTTTATTAATTAATGAGGAAGACAATGTAGACACTATTGAATGTATTAAACAAGAATCGTCAGATTATAATAATTTATGTGGTGATAAACTTAATAATTATTATACGGAAGGTTTTGAAAATAATGAAAATGTTTGTCAAGTCAAAATTATTGAAAATAACAATAATTTAACTATAAATAATTGCTGTGATAAAAAAAATAAATTAATTACAAATAATCTACCGTTCAAAGATGCATATGATCGAGCATATGATGATAATACTTTTAGTGAAACTTTAAATTGTGAAACAAATTATATTGATATTCACTCCGAATGTGAAAATGAACATGCAAACAATGTAAAAGTTTTAAATCTTACAAACCAACAATATATCAATAGCAATACAAATAATACAACACAGATAACGTCCAAATGCACTACAAGTATAAAAAATAACAAAGTATTTTCAAAAAATGAAAAAAATGATGATGAAAATAAAGAGAATACGGAAAATGAATTGTCTTCAGGCTCGGATGATAGCACTATAAAACAATACGATACTAACAATCATAAGGCGTACAAAAAACGAAGTCAAAATAATATTTCTATTTATGACAAATTAAAACAAATAGCAAGATTAATTCAAGATGATACAGATGATTATGAAGAAATTCAGTCATCACAAACGAATTCTAGGTGTGTTTCGATTGCTTCTGATGCCGACGTAGACACAGATTGGGTAAGTTTTACATTATCTGATGGTGAATCATCGAAATCTTTGTGCTTATCGCCCAGTCAATTAAAATCAGGTAACGCACCATCGACAGTTTCTGAAACATCTGAAATAATTGACCTTCATAGAAAATTTCTAAATAGAATGAAGAGTCCAATATTATCTCCACACAGCGATATTGCGCCTGTAGAAATTTTAAGTTTTAGCGAATCTCAGTCATCGTCGCCTTCAAAATCATACAGTTCCGAAGTTCTCGATGAAGCATGTCGAATGTGTGGTACAAGCGACGAGCCATTTTCCGATGCTGAATGTCTAGTGTCTTTGCGCAAGTATCGAGAAACTCGATCTAGGCTATTGGAGGTAATCCAAAAAGAGCAACAGCTCAATCGATCAGTTATCAATCCGCCGTCATCAATGTCTATGTTTATTGATACGTTGTCGGTTCCGGATAACCACACCAGAGAATTGATGTACACGGAGTACATGGAAAAAGTAAAAGAAAGGGAGAATAGACTTCACAATAAAGTTATTAGAATAACGAAAGCTAGTAGACCATTGTCATCGGGGACTTTACAAGTATTGAATGACATTGACGCGGAATTTGTGACCAAAGCCAGAGAGAGATTGGAAAAATTAGGCGTCGAAACGGATGTAGACAGTATAGAAGTGAAAGATGAATATTATCCGAAACACTTGGTGGATATTGTGCCCGAAGAAGAAGTTTGCATCGAAGAAGTGCAAATGAATGGTGAGTCAAGTGAATTGAGTGTGTGTATACGTTTTTGTTTTTTATTTTGTTTTACTAACATAGTTTTTGCAGTGTGGCCAAGTCTAATTATATAGAATCGATACAAATCAGTCGAAGACGTTACTAAAATAAATTGTAGTCATCTACAAATGTCCATCATTTTGAACACCTTAAAGTGATATTTATTATAATACAAGTATAGTGTCATTTGTGTGAAACCGTTAATGCCGGATACACTATTTGTTCGAGTCATATGTATACACGCATGCGAACATACGCACACACGATCTCTGTGACACTATTTTTATAAATGGTATACGAGTATACGACACGTCGGAATTGGACGACTGGACAGACAAAATTCTGATTCTATAATTAAAACAGTGTAGAGATGATGAGGTGAGACGAAACCCTATACGAAATTTCTGCATACAGAGAAAATATAAAAAACATAAAAAATAAACATTTGAAAATTATGTTAATAAATAATTATAATACAGACGTTTAGGATTAATAGAATTTAAAATTAAAATTAATGTGACCACACATCAACGTAATTACAGTTATATTAAATTTAATATTTTATCTTTATCTATCATAAATGATTAAATATAATATAAATAAAAATAATTATTTGATACGTGAAATTTTACATTTAGTCCGAACGAATAACAAAGTATATAAACGAAGGATATCTGAATGTTCACTTCTTGATGAAATTGATCAAGTTTTCGGTGGATTTTTGACTAGGAGGAATATAGGTTCGTTAAATATGCTCATGCATGTAAAATGTATTTTAATTCTGTTGCGCATGTGTTGTGTTGGTTGCATTTTGTGTTTGGTCCAAAAATAATTGTTAACTTGCATAATAATAAATCGACTAATTGACGTATCGTAGTAATAAATGAACTATAAATATATTATTGATTGCTGTCCATTGATTACATTATTTTGTGTATGTAAATACAATTTTACGTAATTTACAATAATATGCACCTACATATTATTGCAATAAATAAATAAAAGTTCTTTTATATATATATTATAATAAATCTATAAAACATAAATTATAAAACAAATATTGAAATATATAATTTAATACAACATTTACTTGTAAAACTCTTCCTATAAATACTCTTTGGGTTTATACTATTTAAAAATTAAGTATAATATTATGTTCTTAAAAAAAGTTATTTTTTAGGTTAAAAAAAAAAATTAATATTATTTATTAGTTATACCGTTGTTTTTGTTTAATATTACTAAAACCATTTATAGTATAAAATACTCGTATTCATAAAAATAAAGGATAATTGAACTAATCGGTATATTAATTTAAATGCATACCTAATTATTAGGAAATCTATAGTCTAAATTATAAACGATAAAAAATAATATTAAATAGTATATTCTAATAAATTTATATAATATTGATTATTTAATAAATATTTTAGTTTTAAGTTATAACAATACTCGAATATTATATTGTGTGATACACAATGAATTATGAATATAATGTATAGGGAAAATATATTAAGAGGAAGATTAATTTCGTGTAGAAATTATTATATTTTATTAATTCAATTTAAAAGACACATTTTTGAGTTTGTAAGTTATGATTTATAGTATATTATAGATGGATAAATTATTTTAGGCGCTTTTAATCTAAATAGTATGAATATTTATAGATGACAATATTATATTAATCACATTGTATATTGTTCAATTTTGAAAAAAAAAATGATATATATATTTATCTAGAGTATAGATTTTAAACTTTTATGCCATTATCTCATAGAATATATACTTAGGTATATTTAAATTATATTATTATTATTTTAATTTAAAAATATAATGTAAAACATAATAAAAGTATGTTTGTTTTATGATTCATTCTGTATACTACAATCATAATATATAAAAATATTATACAGGAAGTATAACGAGTATACTACTTAACATAGACATAGACATTCAATATAATATGAATGTAATATTATGTATTAAAATTTTTTTTTTAATTTTCATAGAATATTTATTTTTGGATTTTTTAATTTTTCTAATATTTATTTACATTTGTTTTTATATGAATGATTATGTTTTATTTACTTATTTACAATTTTTTACATTAAGCCTCCGGTAAATCTAATAATAAAATAGGTGCCGCCAGAAAGTCGGCCATAGTTGAGTTTCAGAGATCATTAGCCAATATTTTTTTTTTTATTATTATTCTTATTTATACTGTATATTTTTATGTTTATTTTTTCTCCCACCCTACACGTCTAGAAAGATTTCCCGCGGTATTCAAAAAAAAAAAAAAAAAAAAAAAAAGAAAGAAAAATTATAGCGCGAACACTATTCAAACGACACCGAATCGCGCGCGTGGCAATAACTGCAGTTGTAGCACGTTGAAAATTTTTGTTTAAGTACGATTACGACAATAAAAATAATTTTAGTGTAATTATTTATTGATTTATAATGCGTGAAAAGAGTAAAATCGCTCCACAATTTAGAGCTGACATAAAAAAAGCAGGTATGATATTATCAAATTATTAATTTATTTTAAAAAAAATGTTAGACAATTTGAAAGGTTTTAAAATGAATAAATAAACTGTATAATTATAGTATTCAAAATTTATACGACTAAATACGAATATAATCATGTTTTATTGAATATATTTTAAAAAGAAAAAAATCATTAATTAATTATTATTATTTTAAACAATAGATACGTACATTTATATATTTTAATAAACTATTTATTTATTTATTATTTTATATATTTATTTAATAAATCATTTTTTACCATAGTTAAATTTAAATGGCATGTATAATAGTGTTAAATCATTCATTACATAGTATTTACTTGTATACATTTTTATCTTACACGTATAAGTTTACACAATTTTCGTAATACTAATAATTTTTTACTTCATAACACACGAGTAGATATGTACATTTTTTAAATTAATTCATTTTATAGGTATACTGAATACTTTATATTATAATTTAATAAAGAATAATATTATTTTTTTTTTATATATAAGTACCACCTATGTTTTAAAATATCGAGATAAATACGAGTATTTATAATTTATTCGATAGTTTTTTTTTATACATATTTCTAAGAGATCAAATTACATTAAATTTTTTTCATTTTCGATAAAATTAGAACATTTTTATTACTAGTATTTTTATTGAATAATTTAATCTAAATATGTTTGTATGTACTATTATTTAAAAAATAATAATTTGTTAATTATTGATTATAGTTTAAAATTAGTTCATAATATGGAATTGATTATTATTATTATTTTCTTTTTTTTAATTTAAACTCCTATACTATATTAATAGTATAGGAGTAGGAGATCTTAAATATGTCACATTTTTATAAAATTTGTACTACAATCTATATTATCCATATTGATTGATTTGTTTATAGTTTTCATACGACTGTAATATTTTAAATACTGTCACATTATCTTATGATGGTTTTCTATATAGACAAATTTTGTAAGAATATATTACACAAATATAACATAAAGCCATAAAAATGATTGCCAAAAAAACAAAACTGATGCCAAACTATCGAACTATCGTTGTTATAATAATATTATGCGTGGTTGATTCAATTTCCTTTTTATTAATTATTATTTTTTTTTTTAAGAATCAAATGACATTTTTTTTAAATTTATTTTTGACCTTGGTATAAGGTATATTAAAAAAAAATATATCATTTAATAATTATACAAATTTCGTTATTATGGGTTTATTATGGTATAGATATTTATTTTCCACATCTGGCTGGCAAAGATGAGTTTGACTATTTGCCAATATGTGTTTCTTTTTTCAGTTCGTCTGTCCATTTGTCTGAACGTGAATCATTTTTTCGCCTCGTGCACTTTTTGGCTCCTGATTACTATATAACGTGTACAATATGCACCTATGTGTGGTGTGGGTGTTTTTATAAAAATAAAATAAACGGGCTACCAATATATCCTGTATGATTGACTCATTACTGTACTGGTTACGTTTCATATAATATGTATAAAATCTGATTCGACATTTTTTAAATATATATTTTTATAATTCATGAACTTTGTCATTGAAATTTGAATGCCTATATTTATTATTTTAACATCCGCTCTAACTGTTCATAATTTATTTATATAAATTATAGATTTTACACCGGATAGTACCTATATAATATTATTTCATAAGAAATATTTTTATATAATATATAATTAATAGTTATTATTTTTTATTTGTGAGAAGTTATACCATTTATCGATTATTTTTTATTGGTGGTATTTATTTTAATTTTATTACTATAATAATTCAATTATATGATTGTTATGATTTATGTATAAAAATTAATTTTTATTAAATGTATAGGTACAAATAATATAGGTAGATTGTTAACACACCTGTGACCCAATAGACGACAATTTAAATTCAATGTGTACGCAAAAAAACACATGTTTTAATGCTAACGTTCAGTGTACTTTTTTTAACATATTGATAAATGCGTAGGTACGTTAATCAGAAATGAGTCTAGTTATGTTATAAAACGAAAGCATGTGTATTGTGTGCGATTTTTTGGAATTAATTTCATTGCTAGTGTTAACCTTAAGACCGCATCGTTTTAATAATGATAACGATTGCATTTGTTCAGGTGTTTGGTCACCAGAATTGAAACACAAATCATTGGATTTAGAGAACATTCCTCGAAAAGTAGAAAAAAAGAAGCCAACGGCAGATCTTCCTCCAGTATGGACGCCCAATTCCAGTCCTACTCCCGAAAGGAAAACTTACAAACCGATCAGGTTTGAATCGCCAACGTTGCCTAGAAAGAAAATCAATGCGGACACTAAAAAAGTATATTATATATTAATTTTAATATAAAATTAATTAATTAACGTTAACATAAAATGCGGAAATTTTAGGCTCCCTCAAAACCACCTAGTGAATTACCTGTATTGAGCTCGCCGCCACCACCGCCGCCGCCGCCGCCACCGCTTCCTGCACAATCATTGACGTTTAAAACGCAAGGTAATAAATAAATACAATTTGAATTTGAATTTTTAAATATATTTCTTGCACTTGGCACTTATATCTATATATCACAATTTTGGTGGAAGGTGACGAAAATGTTCATAGCACGGACAGGAGACTTCCAAGAGTACAAAGCCCTACCATTACACTCCTTCAAAAAGCAAGAGGTATATAACAAATATGTTTTAATTAACATAAATACATAATTAATTATCTTTTTTCTTTTTTTTTTTTTTTTAAATTATTTTAATATTATATTTAAAATTCATTTTATCCAACGGTGCGATACATGTAAAAAACGTAGATCATATACTATGGATATAGTTATATCCATCATATCTAAGCCTTTGTATTCAATTTGACGCCAACATATATTAGAGACTAGGTTATCTTTGCGCATGTGCAAAATGATTGATAATAGAATATGTTTACGTTTTTAAATTTGTAGTTATAATGTTTTAATGGTATATGATTTAAGTTTATACGATGCGCGCATAATTTTAACCAATCAGAATTACGCGCATTCGTACAAACGACTGGTGCTCTAAACTTGTTGGCATAAAAATCAGCTTTATGGCTACATCCATAGTATATGGTCTAAGCCTCTAATGTACAAACAATTTTATTAGTCTTATGACCATAACTATATATTATGTATATGAAATTTAAAAAAATATTAATTAATATATTATATTTTTTAGAAAACTTAATAATAACATAATGCTTTATATTTTTATAATTGTATAAAAAATATCTACTAACTTAAACACTTGGTTTAAAATATATTATATTCACCATACCAAATTTTTCGTAAACCTTTTCAAAATGTATTAAATATTTAAATGCACAAATTCAAATTTTAAATGGTTATATAGGTACTTATCATATTTTAATTGCATTTAAACGCACAAATTTACCAAAAATTGCATGATAAAAATAAAAATTAGGTACCATTATAATTTATTTGTATTAACATTTTATTAAATACCTAATTTATTTAATATTAGATTATAATATAGATTATAAATATATATTAAAATTTATTCTATTTAAAATATTAAGATGATAATTAATTTTTTTAACTGATACGATGAGTATTTAAATAAATAGTTAATAAAAAAAAAAAAAACAGTTACCTATATCTATAATAACACCTATCTGAATGATATTTATTATTTATAATTATTTATAATTAATATTTAAATTATTTATTTAAAATTTTAAAATCAATAAAATCAATAATATTGAAATAATGTAATATATAATATTATGCGATATTGCTCTATGTCTACATTTTAATTGATGTTTTGAATTAATAAAAAATTTTACTTGTAGAACATTATCATTGTAATATTTTTGTATAGATTTATTTGTATTTTATCATTAATAAAAATATATATTTTAGTAAACAACAAATCCAATTAATTTAATAATATTATAATTTTGCCATTCTGCATGTTAGCTACATGGATTTACTTTTGCCATATTATAAAATATATACCTATATATAATATATTATATACATGTGTATAAATTTTAGTTACTTAATTAAAAATATTTATAAAAAAATATTTTTATATATTTAAAATAATATAGAGTTACTGGAGTACCAATTATATTTTCAAATATGTACTTTAATTTTTAAACAAAAATTATTAAATGTATTTCATTGTTTATTTATTATTTAAATTTATATAGAAGGACAATTACCTAAAGGTTCTGCATACCTTGAGTCGGACGAACATAATATGGACAAAGAGAATAAAATTAGAAGTTCTTCTACTAAACGTAATGTCGAAACCGTAGATATAAGTGAGTATACTTAAAATATTATATTAATAACTGCAGAAATATTTATATAAAGTATATGTAATATTGTAATTATACTAGTATACTAACAATCAAGTTGATCTTAACGTACCTATGTGTACAATAGATAGAAATATAATAACATTATATAAATTTATTTTAATGTTATTTTATTTTATTAACATAGGCGCAACTAGGGGGGTGCTAGGGGTGCTTTATCACCACCTAAAAGTTTAATACACTTTATTGGCGTATTTGTTAATACATTATAAATATAATTATTTGGGACTTTAGCACCCCCCCCCCCCCAAAATTTTTAACCTAGTTGCGCCTATGTTTATTGATAATATTATTTATATTACTTTTTCAGTATTTGTATTTACATCATATGCTTTTATTATATAATTTCAGTGTCTGACAATGTTATAATTCAATATATGATAATATTTTAATAATTTAAATTAATGTAAATACATATATGTATAACATATTATAATATTATTAGCATGAGTTGTATGACTATATGAATTCAGAATTACTTAGGATAATTTGAATTATATTTTATCAGTTAAACACGTGAAGTAATTAAGATAACCATAACATTGACTCGCATATACGAGCATAAAAAAATCCAATGTCATACTAATACTGTCTGTTTGATATTATACATGTTTAACTTAATTCGCAAAAATACGAATTATATATTTTTATTTGATTTTATAATCGATGTTTGTGATTTATGTTTAGAATACGTTCCAAAACGCGATTATGAAAGTCGATCGGATGAAAATAAACACAAAAAAATGGTTGAAATTAGTCCAAAAAAGTATGATGGTATTGGCCCAACAACCAAAGAAGGTGTTCCAATTGTTTTAAGATCGGTATGATAAATATAAGTACCTACTATAATTATTATATTTTCATATTTATGTAATAACCAACAATATAATTTTTATTTTTTTACTAGGAAATTAAAGAACCAAATCAACCAAAATGGTACAAGCAAATGTATGAGTCTTTGCATAAATTTCAATCCGATGGTATGTATTGAAATAAATTTCGTTTACTATGTTTAATCCAATTTATCAAATGTATAAAAATTATAGTTGTTACATGTTACATAATGTTTACTTTTTTATACTCGTAAAATTAAAAAGAAAAATAATACTAAATTAAAATGATTAAAAAATTGATATAACCTCTAGTTGGTAATATTACAGATGAAGGTGTAACAGTACGATACAAAACATTAAAACGAGGTGATAATTCTATAATTTTTATCATAAGTAAACTACTTTATTATGAAAAATGCTTAGCTTTAAAAAGTATATTAGAACATTTACACTTATAACCGCTTTTACAAGCATATAATACATTATAAAATTGTAACAGAATTTAAAATAAGTACTGTGAAATAGTTTTTTAACATTTAAATTTATAATATATATTTATACTGCATAGATTACCTTAATTTTATAATTTTAATAAGGATAAATCATATTTTAATTGATTCTTTATGTTTTCCAAGATTAACATGATGTTTTGATGATCTCATAAACTGTAATAATAGTTGTATTGTATTTAATATGAGTAATTAATAATTCATGCATTATTAACAATATTTTAATATTTCAGCATATAATCTAATAAACAATTAAAATTCAACACGTCAATTTAATAATTGTCTTTATATTATGCTTATGTTGTTAATACATTTTTATTTTTTACAACCAAAAGCCAAAAATGGTGATGGGTATATATCAGAACCCGAAAAAGGGTACGAATCAGATTACGGAGAAAATCGATTGTATAGAAATTCGGAAAATGAACACACGAAACGTGTTTCTATAAGAAGATCGTAAGTAAATATAAAGTGCACATATATTGTAAATTATGATTATTATAAGCAATAAATAATAATTATATATTTTAAAAGAGTGTCTCCAGTGAAATGTGGACAAGACCGATATAAGAATCAACCAAGACCAATTGAAAACTATGAACCTGGTCATTCTTCAATTGCTGAAAAAGAAACAAAACAGTTTTGGGATGATGTAATGAATACTTTTGACGGAGTAAATTAATTTGAAATTACTTTATATTAATAACAAAATACTTATATTTTCTATTATTCTTATATTTTCTTCATTTTTAGAATTCAGAACATCAAATTCCTCATCCTCATAATCGTTCATCATCAAAAAAATCAAATTTAGCTCAGTAAGTAATTTTATATATTAATAAATAACAATTAACTAAATATTCGTAGGTACTTATTTTTAATTAATTAATTGTAATAAATTTTTTTTAGAGCTTTAAAAGAATCTGGTTATGATAGTGATTCCACATTAGTATTTAAAAGAAGAGAAAATCAATCTCAATGCCTTTCACCAACGGAACAAAAATCTGCATACAAAGTTATCCAAAATGGTGGAGAAATACCATTCCAGGGTTTGCGGAAAAATGTCCCCGATAGACCTAAAGGTTAGATTTATTTTTATTATTTATTAAAATAATATCTTTTATTATTATATATTTCACAAATAATGCACTTTGAAATGCATATACCTATTTTAATATTTATCAAATTTTTATAAAAATTAATTATTGAATGCATGAATTGAATATATAAAATAATATATAAAATAATAAGTTAACAATTATAAATTAATGATAATTAATAATATTATAAGTTTTATATAAAAATAATATTTGACAATTATTAATTAGGTATTTATTTTGATATTTATTTTTAATATTGGTATTATATTATTAAAACATTTAATTTCACATAGGTATGTGAAATTAGTGTTTTACACTCAACATTCATCTTCTTAAAATTAATTAAAAATACAGATATACATTTTTTATTATTGTTTCATTTTTAAAGTAGATATGATTATTAAAATATGTACGAGTATCATAATATTGTATTGTATGATAACATACTTATAATGATTATTAATAAATAATATTTACAATGCAATTTTGATATAATATGTTTGCTATGTTTTGACATTGGTGTATTGGCAAAATAAACACAAATATTATATGGGTAAGATATTCGATACAAATGAACACAATATTAATATAATAATTTTACATCGTCAAATCGATAGAATATATGTATATTAAGTACTATAATATTATATTATATATATTTGAAAAGTGTATACTATTTTGGGCTAGCAAAATGCACTCTATGAAGTTAATTAAATATTAATTTACACTTTTTATGTATTCCTTATTTGGTTATAATAATATTTATCTTCATAACAAGAAAAATCACCAATCACTTTTATATAATTTATGATATATCAATAATAAGTGTTATTTGAAATGCACTAAAGAAAAGATGCACGATTGACTATTTTCGGAATTTTTTTAGAAAATACTAGTGGTAGCACTGGAATTTTTGTAAGAAATGCATTGCAATAATTAATAATATAATAATAGCAATGGTTTTAAAAAAGGAGCTTATTCGCACAATAATGATGAACTTGGATAATAGTTATAAATAATAAAATTTGATATGTAGATTTGGAGTTGGAGTATATGCCAATAACGTCTCATTTAACTAAAATTCAAATCATGAAATATGACAATGAAATTGTCCATCATCCTTGGAAGGAAGTAACTTGTTACCCAGTCTTTTCAACTTTTAAAAGAACAGCCAAATCATCAGTGAGTTCTGTAGGATCACCACCAACTCCTCCTCGACGAGAATCTTCTCGCAAAAATTCTAGACTTGAACGATGGGCAAAAGGCGATAACGTAGAATCTACCATTGAACTAAAATATACTAAATCTAAACTTGAAGATAAAAAAACAAAAAATGCAAACTCAAAAAATTCTACAAAAATGTATACCAATGATAGTAAGAAGGATAAAGATAAATCATTTAAGGTGACTGTTGCAGTATCAACAAAAGGAAAGAATGTTCTAAGATCCAATAATTCATCAACAAATTTGTCCGAATCGTTTTCATCTAAAAAAAACAAAACTTTGTCTACTCCTACAAAAAGTAGTCCGGTTTCAAGAATAGCCCAAAGAGCAGTATTGAAGGAAAAGGTTCAAATGAAAAATAATTTAGTCAAAACCAATAACGGTAAACGATCAAATAAAAAAATTGAAATGACTAAAACCTCAGCAAAATCTATTTCAAAGGTTGAAAAAATAGAAAAAAATAACGAAAAACAAAATCAATTCGGAGAAGAACTTTTTCAACAATTAGTTATAACCGATGAGAATGTAAATCCGTCAACTAAAATAAATTCATCAAAACAAAATCCTGAAATTATAAAACAAAAAGAAAGGAAAGTTGATGTATATTTAACAAGTAAAAAACCGGTTTCCCAGTCAAAATTTAAATCGTATGATAAAAATCAGATATCTTCAGGAATATCTGAATGGGATCAATTTAATGAAAGTGTTGACTATTTGAAAGGCAGAAGTGCCAGTGAGCCACCTTCAAGATCTCCTTCCTCTCGTCGTATTAAAAGTTTTCAAGCTCCGGTCAAATTGATTGAAAGTGTGACTGGTATTCGTCGGTGTCAACGATCTAAAAGTGCAGAAGAACCAATGGAAAGAGTAAAAAATGCCGCTGTTGATTATGAATATCAGATTTATGTGAGAGAGTTAAGGCACTCGAGTAAAAAGTCGGAACGTTTTAAAGAATTACATAATTTTTATTGTAGTTTAGAAAGATTAGGAGAATTAGAAAAAACAGCTGAAAAAGCAAGTAATAAAGTTAGAACACGAGGAGATTTAGTCGATTATGATAAATGGAAAACCATCCGAACGAAAGAAAGAGCAGAAAGTGAAATAAAATCAATACAAGCAAAACTTGAGGATGTACAAAAATCAAAAGATGTACTGTATAAAACTAAAGATCCAGAAGATATTCGTTGGAAAGGAAACTTAGATCGTGGCTTGAGAAATAAAGAAACCACAGTAGACGATTTAAAACGAAAATTTTACGCTTTAGGGAATGATACATATCATAAACCAGAATTAAATGTTTATAGACCTCTCTGGAGAGGAAACTCAGTTCAAGATGTTGCTAATTCGTTAAAACATATTACATCTTCAAAAAGGGGTCGTCCTGTTTCAGAAGATAGAGAATCAAATTGCGCTTCCATACCAAGAAGGTCAAATTCTAAAAGTCCTTCTAATATTGGTTGTCGAATTTGGAGCAGTCTTTCAATGGAACAATTAAATAAGCTTAAAACACAACTGAATGAAGTATACAGTACAATATCTGATTTAAATGGAGAAAGAACACCAAGGTCTCTACAAAGAAATAGATTAAAATCCAATTACGAAATCGAAGTAAATGATAGAATAAAGAGATCTGAAGTAAGTTCATCCCTTTATATAAGATCAAGTTCTATGGGACCAACAAGAAAAAAGGAAAAAGAAGAAGGTTTACGAAAATCTGATTCAATTGGTTCAGTGTGTTTCAGTGAAAATGAGAAGAAAAAAATTTCGAGAAATATTAGTAATGAAGTGTTGGAAAAAAAAAATAAAAAACGCTCTGAAAGTTTAGTAATGCCTAAAGAAACATTAGGCGCGATTGCAGCTGTAAAATGTAAAAACAATATTTCTGAAAGTGTTTCACCAAGAACTTGTTATTCCATAGATGTGTCTGAAGAAGAATGCAACGCAAAAAATTATTTATTAGTATTAGCTGATAATGAAGATAAGACAAAAATGGTATCTGATTGGGCAAATGGTACAACTATTAGTGAATCTAGTTCATCAGCTTCTACGGTTATTCATCTTGGACCAAACAAAACAAATCTGCATTCATCTCAGAGTTTTTCGTCTATGAAATGTATTTTAGGAGAACGAGAATGTATGAAAAAACATATATTTTCATCTCCAGATAGAACTTACGAATATTCAAATATACTAAAAAAAGGAGCAGTTCAAAAACTATGTAGAAAATTTGAAAGTTTCGACGATCTAAGATTTCTCCATATTCCGTTCGAATCAAATACTATTAAAAGGTATAAAAGCGATCCCGAAATTCACAGAAATATCATCAAATACCATGAATATGGTGATGTACAAAATCTCAAAACGAAATATGAAAGATCCAGAAGTCCAGTTCCCAAATGTCCATTGAGGCCAGACAATAGACTCATGCCACGTATAAATGTTATCAGTAAACTAGCTAGACTTCAAGAAATGTTAAATAAAGGAGAAGTAGAAAGAATTAGGACTATGTTCGAAAACAAAAATAGAGCATTTATGTTGGGACAGTTTTATACCTCTACTCCCGATTTAAGAGAAGCAAGAAAAATGATACCCTTTTTAGACTGTAATTGGATGGCACATAGATATCCCGAACCTGAACCGTTGCCGAAACCAAAAACTAGACCCAAATCTGCTTCACCAGTGAGATACAACAAAAAACATTATCATCCTTCAATATTGAAACATTCAAAACATGATGGCTTTTTAAGTCAACCTTACAATCCAGATGCTCATAAACCCAAATATAGATGGACACCGGCTTGGAATGGAGTTTGGACCCAACAACCGACATTACCACCGAAGCCATCAATTGTTAAATTTAAAGGTGCCAATATTATTCGTATATCATACACAATATTCTAAAACATTGCATATTATTTTATAATAAATAAGTAAGTTTTAAATTTAAATTAATAAACATATTCGATTAAATAAAACTCAAAAAAATATAAAATAAAATACATTTAAAAAATTAATCAATTTATATAATATGGTAGGTAACAATTTTAAATGTCATAAAATAGTAACTAACTAAATGGTTAGTGAATATTTTAAAATAAAGACCACCCAACATACGAATATAAATAACATAAAATAATAAATATACTTTAAATAACCGCACCCTTGCAATGCAATGATTTCGTTTTAGAAAGTCAAACTATATAAAATATTACTCGTAGTCTCAAATAATAATATCCTGAACGTGTTAAATGTTAATTATTAAGTAATTTTTATTTGTAATTTATATTAATTATTTAGCAAGACAATTTTATTACACGAGATGAAATCAATTAAATCGACTTTTCGAAAAACCGAAAGTATAAAATAAACTCCATTTCAGTTTCGCGGCATACAACAAAAAGTAAAAACCACCGATGTACATGAATTAACCTTGACAAGGTTCAAGGTTAATCGTAAAATCCAGATAGGATTTAAAACACCCAAATTCCTATATACTGTATTTTTAATATACTATGGGCGAGTTATTGTGACATTCTTCCACGTTATTGACCCCGATCATAATAAACAAATTACAAACGAAACCACCAGACGAGGGCGCTGCGATCGCCCGTAGCTTATCCGATTGTTTTGCCGCCGAACATGTGGTAGTATGTATTCGACTTCGGATGATGTCGTTCTGTTGGGTCATGGGTTGAGTCGGTCGTAGTATAATTTTTTTTTTAATTTACTTATTTTCGTGTGGTAGTATTATAATAATTTTAAGCCCTGAAGTGTTATGGCTGGCGATGACATGAAAAAACCTCTCTTGTTGCCAGCTAGAACGGTCAGCCTTAGAAGGATCGTTATTAATGAAGACTGTAAGTACTTGTGTGGTGTTATTCTTATTAGCAATTAAGCTAATTGGCAGATGAATATTACCGTTAACGAACTAAAAGTTTTAGTTTTAGTATAACCACAAGGACAGAGCTTAAATGTTTTTGGAGGTCGATATAGTATGCTAATATAACTAATAACCAGGAGTCATTATTACATTTTTCATGTTGTATTGTCTTAGCAGATAAAATAATATAAATATTTTTTCATTAAAATATTTTGTTCGTATATCTTTCAATGTTTTAATAAACAATAAAGGTCTAATTGAAAATTTTAAATTTTAAAATCTAATTCATTATTTAACTTGCTGCTATAATTCAAACATCAATTCTATATCTTATTACGTGTAGAATAATGTATATTATATGGCATAGTTATTGTAATTATAAATACTGCAATATTTAATTGGATAATTATAAATATCAGTACCTAGTAAAATATTACTTTCGTGTAATTATTATTATTTACACTTAAAAATTAAACAACAAAACATATTATAAACAATATAAACTTATAAAAGTAAATATTTGTATTTTGTATAATATATTTTCCCACAGCAGTAGCAATAATATTAACTATTTTCACTGTGTGTATAATCAGAATTAAATTTAAACTGATGTAATATCTAAATTTTCAATTAAATTAATTTTAAAAAACAACATACTCAAAACGTTTCATATTTTATTATTATTATTATTATTATAGCTCAAGTTAAAATAATTAAAATATTTTTAATTATAATAATCTAGCTGTCAGTACTTTTAGTATAATAAAATCCATTATACATGACTCGTATTATTTATATAATAATATGCTTACGCGTATGGATACTTAAAATTGCATTAGAACTATTTAATATAGATCTGTTTTGATATAGTTTGCGACAAAAAAAAAAAAAAAAAAAAAAAAAAAAACGCCAAATAAATATTATTAAAATTTTGTTTCTTAAGTTTCATTATTATTAAATGTGTTTATAGATATAATTACTTCATTTTATATATACGATATAATAGAACAAAATATGGTATCTAATGAAAATATCTTAGTTATATTCTATTATTCTTATTATTTATATTAAGTTTACTATGTATAGTATCAACATGATATTTTAATAGGTACATTGTTTAATTATAATTTATAAGTATTAAGTATCCCTTGAATAAAAAAAATTAACCCATTATTGTTACAATAACTATAGTAGATATTATAAACATTATTAACTTAATTGTAATTATATGTATTTTAATTTACTAATTTCTTTAGAAGTTTAGTCCTAGTTGTTAATGTAAAATAAAAATAAAATTATAAATAGGTACAATACTACTCATTTGTTTAAAATTTAAATGTAGGTACCGGCATATTAAAAATATATATTAGGTAAATATAAAATGATGAATTAAAATCATTTGCCTTGAAATATAATTTTTTTCTACGGTTGATAGCATCTATAAATTTTCCGTTTCATTAAATAATTAGATATAATCTAAGGACAAAACCGCTAACGTTTGGGCTTGATTATATAGTCGACTGGTATTATATTATTATTTATTTTTTTTATTTTATACTATAGTCAGGATAAAAAAATTACTATCAAACCACCATATATGAAACATAATAATCGTGAATAATTTAACCACAGGTATTTAAAACACGTCTGGTAAATACAATACGTATATTATAATAATATATATTGTTTTCAATCGAAATAAGCTCGAGGACATTATAGGTCAAACAGTATTTTGTTCCGCCCACGTGAAAAAAAAAAAAAAAACTTGAGCAGTATACTATACACACAACAATACCCCTTCTTCACATTATCACCAACCCTTTAGCATCGTCTTAAGGTCACATTCGGGCGCCAATATTAAATTAGATTATAGCGCGCGTTTTCCACCCTTGTCTGCTTTGTTTGTATTTTTCACTCAACCCTTTCGATCGTAAAATTAGGTTTCTAAGCGGGGTCTCCTGACGAATAAAGAATCGCCTCGTAAAAAACCTGATAGTCGACTTTTACGACGCTCGTTCACAAACGAGCATTAAACAATATATATATATATAAACTAAACATAATATATACTATGAGTAGCATGTTAAGTGCGTATAGCCGTATAGTAAATTGTCAATGTCCGTGTGAATAATGTTAAAAGTGTGGTCTTGTTTAATCGATATAAGTAGCAGCTGGTCGATCAAAAGAAACGGCCGACCGATTTTACAAGACGTAAAAAAAAAAAGCCATACTAATAAATAATTATCAATAATTTCGTTTAGACAGATTACGATATTATATTGAACATTTTCAATACGTAATTTTTTTTATCTCTCTATTTTTGTTACTCGTAGAAATTTCGAACTACTTATTATGTCAAATATTTTATTTGTATGATTTGATTATCGTCGACGCAACTTTCTCAACGAATTCCACTTTTTCTTTAGGAAATTTCCATCATTTTTATTTAACGCATAAACATATTTGTGAGAGAAAATTTATTTAACCACAGCTAATTTTATAAATTTCCAAATCGAATGTCTAGGTATTATACCTACATTCAATATTTTTGTTATATGCAAATTCCTGATTCAATATAATGGAGAAAGTATTAGGATAAAATATAATAAATTGTAAACTTACATATTACCTACTAATAATATAATAATCCAATTATTTACCATAGTAATATTTTTATCCGTCATTTTTATCAAAAACTAAAATAGGTATCTATTTTATGCTTTGTAATAAATCAAGTGACGCAATCACGTCAATCACGAATACTGTAGTGTCTGTTATTGCCCAATGTATTTTACAAACCGTTCATCGTCTGATATATTATCGGCATCTGTTTTTTTTTCATTATCCTGAATCACGTCTATTTTTAATTTTACTTAACAATCTTTCAAGAATATCATTTCAAAAATATACGTCAGCCAAATTTGTTTTTCTAGTAGTATGTAGGTATATAGTTTTGGTGCAAAATACAAAAAAAAAAAAAAAAACAACGAAACATGTTTCACTAGAATCTCTCGTCTATTGTCAAAAGAAGAGAAACCGATAATTACATTGCAGTTTGTACGTGTTTAACGATCCGTGTTACATCGATTTTCCATTCACTAGTAGCACGTGTTCGAATCTCTTTTAGATTGAAATTTGAAGGTCTTTTACCATCATATTATAACGTTCGATGTCGCTAGAATAAAACAAACGAAAAACTACAAAAACACATTTTTATTATTATTACTAAATTTTTTTTTTTTTTTTTTTTTTTTGTCACATTGAGATTTTATCGAAACATCGAAATATTTTCGATAATACATTGGCACATATCTAAATGTGTATTAGGGTTGGATATATTATATACCGAAGGGAAAGAATAAAATTTACCGCACGCGCGCATTTTATTGTATTCATTGTCGATTTTGTCATCATTCATTTCATTGTTCAACATTACTATAATATTTTATTTTATACTCTATAGTAATAGTCGTTTCCAATGGTGTTCGATTCCTAATTCTAACAGAGGGGAACTGTGCACGATAACCGACCATTACAGCAGTTATATCTATATACACGGTTGAATATACAGGCGTTGCCTGGCTTCCCTGACTGAAAATATAATGAAATCCTAATGCTAGGGGTTTAAAGAAATGAATTGTAATTTTCGATTCAATTGCAATATGGTTATTTTTTCATATTAATATAATAATATTAATTTGTACAGATTCACCGCACAAATACACGGAATCCGAGGTGACACTACAGTATCGACGTCCGGTTCGAAATGAAATCAAAGAAGAGTGGTCAGAAGAAGATCTGGCCAACAGACAGGCGGAAGCTATGAGACGCATTTACCAAGAAGAGAGGAGAAGAAAGTATTTGCAAGAGCTTCAGGACATGTCGAATAGAAGACACACAGATAATTTACTGTTAGTATTTGTTTCATACTATACTGTGTATAGTACCTATAGATTATAAATTTATAATATATTTTTATACTATACTTTATAGAAGGATGTTAAAAAAATAATTCTTGTATTTATTTTACATGCGTATATAATATATAGGCCTTCTCAGAAATCGCCAATTTCTTTAAACCGATATGACGATTTCTTAGACGAAAGCCCACAGCCGCCGAGAAGTCGCACCCCAGAACCAAAGCTCGTAGCTAGAGCATTATATAATTTCGTTGGCCAAACATCCAAGTAATAAAATATAAAATAATATTTGAACCATCAGTTTAATCTGATTATAATGTACCTATATAGAATAATTTGTATTGTACTAATGTTATATGTACTCGTATTGTGTGCTTATTGTGATAGGGAATTGTCGTTCCGGAAAGGTGACATCATCTTCGTCCGGAAACAGATCGACAAAAATTGGTACGAAGGGGAACACAACGCCATGGTCGGATTGTTCCCTTTTAACTATGTTGAGGTGTGCATGTTTTTCGAAAATTCTATTTTTTTTTTTCCGGTTCATAGAACTCACGCGAACCAAACCCACGAGAGTGTAACGTTTTTATGTTTTCGGTAGGTAATTCCGTACGATGGCATCAGAACAACACCGCACAGACCTTATGAGGGACAGGCAAGAGCGAAATTTAATTTCGTGGCGCAGACCAACATGGAACTATCATTAGTAAAAGGTATAAATTAAAGCTTAATAATAATTATTATTATTATGTTTGAACACGACAACACAATACAGATATATTATCACATCGTATTATAATTTACTCGTATTATTATACACGTTCCAAACCAAGAATATTAATATATTATAATATAAGATATATAGGTATCAACTCGGGTATCAATGTAATTTATTATCGATAAAAAAATTTAAATCTGATAAATTTCGTTCAACGGATATAATCTATGAAAGATAATAAATCACAGTCATTGTAATACATAGACCACTCCTCAAGTTTAAAAGTTAGGGCATATGTATAATATAATAATTCAGTATCGTCCGTTTTCATCTTCCACAGGAGAACTGGTCGTTCTGACTAGGCGTGTCGACAACAATTGGTACGAAGGCAGAATCGGTAGCAGAAAAGGAATATTTCCTGTGTCGTACGTTACAGTCTTGGTAGAGCCAGGCGATCAACCAAGTAATTTTAACTTATTTTTTTTTTTTTAATATTATTTAACATATTATATTTTACTCGATTCATATTAATTTATTTTTACTAAGCAACAATAATAATTATTTTCAGATTCATCGGTCAACACGTCGTTTAAGCCCGTGGCTTCCCCAGCAGCGCATTCTCTTATCACCAGCAATCCACCGAAGACGCAGCACATGTATCAGCCGGATAGCTATTCTTCTATGGTATCAAATCGTCTAAACAAAAAAAAATTTGTTTTACTTTATGAAGTTAGGGAAACTTATTGTCGATGATATTAATATTGTAGCCGACAAGAAACTCTGGAACGCAAATGAAGAAACAAATAACGAATAACATGAATGAAACGCTGCACGTGGACGTACATTCAGAACCTATGCCGTAAGTACGAGTATATAGATGATTATAAACATATTATATAATATATATTTTAGTGAGTATGAGACTTAATTATTATTTTTTTATTTTGAATATTAATATTAAAAAATAAAAAAAATTTAAACATACCATATTATCTAAAATATAATATTATATTCCGATATTCGTCCATGGCATAATAGGTATTCTTGGATACTCGCATATTAATAATATTTTATTTTCCATTAAATTTATAAATACGAAAATAAAATTTAATGGGTAGGTATTTAAAATAAATAGGTACACGTATATTGGTAATATAAAAAATTATCACAACTAGTCTCGCCTATATATTATAATGTCATAATTATTTACAAGTTTATTAATAAAACAATAGACCTAGTACAGTAGTACTTATATACAAAGACAAATTATATTATTATAAAATAATGTTTTTATTTTTTTTTCGAAACTAATAAAATATTATAATATACCTACATTTACACTTTAGTTAATATAATTAATTTGAAATCGTTAAAATAAAAAACAATATAGGTAACATAATTATAAGTAGGTACGTTATATTTCATAATATAATACTCGATATAGATTCCATGTTGTTCTATTCTCGTAGACGCATTATTGTTACCTATATCTACTTATTTAATACTTTTAACATCTGACAATGGACATTAAAAACGTTTTTATACTGTTTTTATGGGTGTCATAAAATAAATGCAACTCATTAACCGTTACGTCAAATATAAATTAACATTATGCGTTAACCTAAAATTAGGTACTATCCTGCTACGCCTACCCCATGTATGCCATATAACATTGAGTTTTTTCGTTCCTTAAATACGATTCCTTTAAAATATTTTTTCAACGTAATATTAAACAAAACGTTTTATAAATATTGTTTATAACTTTAAAATCATCAAAAATTGTGTATAATATGTCTTAATTTTTGTGTAATATATATTCACACTTGAATACACTAAATAAATTATTATAAAAATAAAATGAGCGATTTATCACTCGAGTTATTAACAGTTATAGGGCATTATACAATTATAAGCCACAAAACAGTGACGAATTGGAACTTAGAGAGGGTGACGTAGTGTTCGTGATGGAGAAATGCGATGACGGATGGTACGTGGGATCGAGTAAGCGGACGGGGTGCTTCGGCACTTTTCCCGGAAACTATGTCCAACGTAGTATTTAATACTTGAAAAAATAAAATAAAAATACTCCTCCTGCCATCATTGTCGGATTCTCACTCAATTCTCTAAGTAAAAAAATAATTTTATTTATTTATATATATATAATTTATATAATTATTATAATACCAAAGGATTCGTATTAACTACCTATGAATAAAAATAATTGTTTTCGATTATAATTTATGATTGATTGTTCGCTGTTAAAATTAATATATTATAAAATAATGTACATTTTGTCTGTAATTAGATGTTGTTAATTCGAATAACATAACATTAAGTATTTTAATTTATATTGTTGTTAAAAAGAAAAAAAACACTAGTCAAACAATATATCACTATTAGAGATAATATTATTATATTATATTATACATACCTATAAATTATAACACTCTATCAATATATATATATATTATATAGAACACTTTATAGGTGTTAGGTATGTTATAATAATATATTTTTATGATTATTTTTAAGTAATAGATATATAATATATATTTTAGTCCATTTTGCAATTTCACGTATGAAATGTTATTAAAAAAAAAAAAATGTATGTTTTTAAAAAAAAAAATCCTATCCTCGAACGGGTCGAGTAGGTACGACGATATAATTTTATTTTTTTATGTTCTTGTTCTATAACAGAGACTGCATTAAATGAGCTTAAAAAAATCGCCTACTCTTACCGATAATATTCAATAAGTCCTTCTAAAATGATTTGTTAAACGTTTATACTATCGTGTGCCGTTGAAGTCCGCGTATTCTATTTTATATTCGTACACACAAATTACAAATTCACACACGTCACACCTCACACACTTACACACTTACACACAAACACAAACACACACATTTTATATTATTTATTATAATATATTACTAATTATAGTTGTATTTTTCATTTTGTATTCTTGTAAAACTATATAAGTGTTCCTTTTTCGTTTAATCGGATAGATTGGCGCGAAACATCTAACCTTCTAATATTATTACCTATAGGTATATTATAAATTGTATTATTGTACATATATTATAATATTTCGAAAAATCTACTATATATGCGTGAAAATCTAATATTAAAATAAAATATTTTCGATTTTCGTTACTTGCATTTGTGTTTTAATTCGCCTGCTGTTGTTTTTTCAATTTATATATATATATATATATATTATACGATTAAAGTGTGACTAAATTATTATAACAGATAAATACTTAATTTTTGTTTACCACGTTTGGAGAGTGTTCGTAATACAAAATGCAATGAAGTCGGATAAGTATTTATAATAATTATTGTAATTATTGTCAGCAAGTGTTTCGTGCAGTCTATCCCCAATAAAATAATGTTATATTTACCGTACAGTTATTATATCTTATATTGTTAATGAATAAAACATGATGGTGTTAATGCATTATTGTCAGAGTTTGTACACGTACGTTTTTTTGCACAGACTGTCATTATATAATATTATATAATAATAATATTAATATATATTATTATTAATTATTATGCTTAATGAATGAAATGTCATTATGATAAAATAAAAACTAGTGTATATTATAAATTTATAATATATACAAAAGAAATGCATAACGTAGTTGTTTTTCGCTTATATTTTTATTTTCTTCGCACGCGTTGCGTTGTCATCATTGCAATAATGAAAATAATTATGAATGCCGTTAGCCCATTGACACAGTGAGAAATACTTGCAAGTGACAACATTCCAAGACTAGCTTTAAGCATACACACAAAGAAATAGGTGTCTATAGTATTTTTTTAGTTACAAAATGTATTATTTTAAGTGTGTCAAAATTTAGTCGCTATGGTCAAATTTATCAAATTACCTAATATTGCATGGTAGCCGGATCAAACTGATCAAAATGTAATTTTAAGTTAATCATTAAAAATTAGCAAAATAATTTATCCATATAATTATTTCTATATATCCTTAAAAAAATGTCCATAATCTCTGTTTATAACCATTTTTTCCTACATGACAACTATATTAAATATTGTAGTATACGTATAATATACTTGTATACTCTTTTAAACACAATAATAATAACATTCCTTATAAATATTAATTTAAATTTGAAAAATCTTGTTCTGTTTGCTCAAGTACTATCTACTTATTCTACTTAAATGTAACTTATACATTTTTAATAGAATATAATTTTTTATTGCAATTTATCATTGAAATAGAAATAATGTGTTTAAAATAAAAGAATTCAAAAAAATTTATTGTGCAAAAAAATAATGGATGTATACATCCTACATAGTAGGTACTTAATGGTTAAAATATGTAATTACCAAAGAGAAAAATATTCTTAAATAAATACAATGATTGTGAGAAAAAATATATAAAATTACACACTAAAATACACAATAATATATAATTATTTATAATTCTAACTTCCCTGATGAAACTAATTGTTAATTAAAATATAAAAAACAAAAATATAATATTAACTGTATTTTTATTTGTAATTTCAAAATTTTAAATAATACTTTATAATAAAAACAAAATTTTATGTGCCTATTCTAATAATAATAATAAAATAAAAAAATGAAACAAAATATTGAATAAATTATAATTTTAATAAATAGCAACATATTAAAATTAAAACGTAGAACAGTAATATAATTTCAATGTTAATGTTAATCAATAATTATTTAAGACCTCAGTCTAGGATTTAAATGATATCGAAGAATTTTTATTTCTTTTATTGTTTTGATTTCTACATTTTAATATTATCCAGTGACAGAATGTTCTTCGAGTTTTGTAGTAGAGTTTATAACTTCACATGAAAAGTGATCAATAACATGCTATAATTATAAAATAAATATAATAAATATTAATCAATATTTTAAAATTATTTAGATAATCTCTACATTTTGAACTAAATATTATATAATTAAATTAAAATTCATAAGTTTACTGTTCAGTATTTACATCATAATATCCTAAAATTAGTTAATACCCAATGTTACATAGCCACTTTACATAGTACTTTACATTTTACAATAATACTTCATCACATTTAAGTAAATATAAATAATAATTTTATTGGTTAATCCTGTTCTTACATATATTTTTAATATCAATACCTACAACAAAAGTCGATTTATATAGGAAGAGAAACTAAAGAAACTTCAACTCTTTGAAATTTGAAGAAAATTAATAATGTATCTTTAATCATAAATTTATAACATATTGAATAACATTATAACATTATAGGTGTATATTTTCTCGTATGAGGTATAACCAGTGTTTGATTTGGAGAGAAAAAAGAAAGGGAACTATCAGACTTTCAAAAAAATTATCGTCCCCTCTAATATGATTAAGTACATATAATATCATAGGGGATTTAATAATTAGTAGGGGTACGCTCAAAAAATAAAAAATAGAAGAGGTACCCCCCCCCCCCCAAATCAAACACTGGGTATAACAATAAGGCATTAGAAAAAGTTGCTGACAATTGTAAATAAATAAATAAAAATAATAATTACCTAAACAAATTTATTTAATTTATCGTAGCAGCCCAACCCCCATAAATTAAAAATATCAAAACAGAACCCACAATAATCTATAGGTAAATATACTCACGTCTTTTTTCTCATTTACATATTTCACAAACATTTCAATATAACACTTGACCAATTGTTCAATAAAATCAATCATCTGAAAGATTAACGAAGCAAATTTTCTGAGTTGAATACAGCCCATTTCCACCAATAATAAGCTATTCGCTGTTTCTTCTGGTGTCACTCCATCACTAAGTTTTTTCCTAATCTGACGAAATTGAATTGACAACTGATTTGGATTATTAATGAACTACAAAAAAAATTATAGATAAAAATTTATCTAAAAGAGTAAGTAACTAACTATTTAAATTTTAAATTTTTTAATGACATTTATTATTAAATTGTTTTCATTTTTTCAAGGCTAAATACAAAATAATTACTTAATAAATAATAATGCTTTCTAAATATTATAGTCACTTTTTTTTTATTACTTTATGGCATAAAATAGTAATTTAGTACATATTTATAAGAAAACAGTATTAGTATTGATACTTGAAAAATAGTAGTTATCTATTTAATGACTCGAATATTTTTTAAATAAAATAATTTTTTCTTAACTTGTGTGTTGAAAATAAAAATTCTATTACTTATTATGAGAAACTATGTTAGATAGATGCTAACTATAAACTTAACCTATCCATACAGACAATATTTACGTTGGTGTCCACTTACAATTTTAATTAATAAGATTAATTTTTCGTATCCATTGCCTACCAAAGCTCCCAAATATTTTGGTTCTGCATAGGCGTGTTGTTTGACACGACGAAGAAGTTTAATCGTTAATTTAGACGCTTTTGAATCCACTTTGTCATTAAACACGCCTAAAATATATAATCATAATTTAATAAATACATAGGTATATATATATATTATAATTATGCATAATACATAGTATACATTATTATCCATCATCATAAATATTAACTTATATAATTATATGAACCTCAATATGTAAAAGTGTAAAACCATTTCAATTATATATAATTACTATTTTACTAATATTATTATTATAATCAAATAAACAATGAAATTTAATTTTTCATCAATATAATACCTACTCGTATATAGTTTTCAATAAATAAATAATTAATGTATCTAACTATATCATCAAACTAGTGTGATATTTTGTATTATTATGTTTACATGGTGCATAATATATTGTAAATTTAATTAAATATGTTAACATTAAAATTGTTAATACAAAAAAATTTAATTTATTTTGCCATAAAAAATTGCATAGTCAACAAATGGCGGTTAATTAAAATTCCTAACCTAATCTTAATGACAAAAATAAAAATAATGTTCAAAAATAGTAAATCAGAAAGGCACGAGTTATATTCATTTATTACTATAAATGCTGTAATGCTTATCCAGAAAACCTAAATTATGTTTTACAGGATACTTCAAGGGATGTATAAAACACATTTTTAAAATTGCATTTTCGTTTCAATGCTAATTTTGTATTTAGCTTAGATATTATAAATTCAATAATTCTTATGTATTTTTCTGGGTTTTATAATATTTCAAAAATAGGAATTCTATGATCAAACATTAAAAAAGTTAATACCTATGTAAAATACGAGTATATTAAACAGTAATTTAATTACCTAATTAAAAATTAAATTAATAAATTGAAGTAACATATTCTATAATAGTTTTTTTTTATTGTTGCATAACTTAAATAAACCAATGAATAAGTAAGTAATACGTATATTATGTATTTATAATAATGTGTAACAGCAAATCAATTTAGTAATATGAGTATTATACTATTAAGTAAGTACTTGTACTGGAGTAAGCTTAAAGAGATTTATTAGAATATTATGGTAGTTTGTATAGGCAAACAAAAAATAAAAACAATGCCCAAAACATGAATTGATATTAATAAAATAATGTAAGTTTTCTAATTACGTTGTGTACATATAGTAATATCGACCTATACAATAAATTTAAATATTTCGATCATTAGTTTTAAAAAATACAATAGAGTATATCTTACAACTAACAATATGTTCTTTTAAGCACAAAGAATAAATTCAGTTTAAAAATTAATATAGGTGAACATCATCAATGGTTAGGTACTATAATCCTATATTCTTGAGTATCACACCTCACACGTCATAATTAATGAAGTGTGCATTATTTGTATATATATCACATACTTTATACACATGATAATGAATAATTAATAGGTTTTATTATTATTCATATTTTAAAACTGCACATAATACATTTATAAATAATAATAATTCATACTGTACTATCATTGTAATTAAAAACAAAATATGATATAGGTACTTAATTATAACAATATTTCAAAATTATAAATTTAAGTTATAAATATTTTCTTCTGATTTTAAATAAATAAGACGATTTTTAAGCATTTACTTATTTTTTGATTTGGATCCAATTCAGGAAGAAAACGGTCCACACAATATTCTGCTGGAGGCAGAAGCTCAAAATCGACCCAATCTTTAATTGGTGTTACTATTCCCATAACATATTCCCTACTTTCTTCGTACACCTGAAAATAAATTTAAAAATAAAATGTATATGCACATTTTTTAAAAAAAATTAAATTATTTATAGTTGTTTTGAAATTTAGATATAGGTAGAACACATTGAAAATTAAATATATAATTTAGTCATTGTCAGTATAAAATTATAATTATTTAGATTGTCAATTCGAATAGGTATTATCATAATTATTACTTTTAAATTATTTATTTAATTATAAGTTATTAAATTAAATAATTTATATTATAAAACTTAATGAAATATTTAATTGCTGTAAGTAGTCTCAGTGGCGCAACTAGGAGGGCGCAAGAGGGTCTTTAGCACCCCTGAGTTATAATTTAGCACCCCTTGTTTTCTTTAGGTCTAACTATAATAATTACATTAAAATACTGTCAATTTTAAGTTTTAAAGTTTTATTTAAAACTATTTTGTTCAAATGTCTTATAATATTGTAATCTATGAATATAATAAATTGATAATAGGTACTGCATGAAATCTAGAAAAAATATAAAATGTAAATGTCTACTTATTAGGATAATAAAATATGTTTAATTTTAGAATTGTTATAGTGATTCATAAATAATTGGGAAATAGCATTTGGTGGTTTTTTTTTGTTACATAATTTTAGCACCTCCAATATTTAGGCTCTAATTGCGCCTATGAGTAGTCTATGCAATTAAACTTAGATATAAAAAATCAGAGCACCGTTTGGAATAATTCAAAACAATTCTAGAAAAGTTTAAATTTAATATAATTTTTTTTTCTTTAATATTATCATAATAATATACCATGAAAATATAATATATTAGGTACTTGTTGGGGAGTTTTAGTCAAAACGGGCAAGTTAAGTTCGGTCAGATCCAATGATGTGCACAATATTTGATCAATGGCTGGCAAATAGTTTTCAATGTACTGCATAGGATATTTGACTACTTGGTCCACGCTGCTACTTGCCTTGTTCAAACCCCATTCCACAACAGCGTTAGATTCCTAACATAGGAAAAAAAAATTATTTAATAAACAAATAATAACGCGTTGTTACACTGGTAAATACTTAATTTATATTTTATATAAATATATATCATATAACTGTTTTTTTTTTTTTTTTTAAAAAAAAGTACAGGAAATAATATAACATATCAATACGCATTACATATTTATACATGCATTCTATTAAGATAAATTTTAGAATTTTAGCTATTAACTATGTTAATAAAATTTAATACCAAATGGCTAATTTAGAAACGTCATTGACCGTGACTAGTGTGATTTTGATGTTTTGGACAATTAATTTATTATTATCTTTATTAACGCCTATAATGGCCTCGTTATACATAACGAGTACGGAGTTAGGTGCTATACTATTTATACTACTTTTTATCGGTTAGGTAGATTTACTAAAGTATAGATAGATATATTTCACGCTATATAATATAATAATATACAACCTACATTCTAAAATTTTCCTTTCATTCGCGATTTTCATTATCGTTTGACCGTTTGAGTACAACCCCCAAGTACAACATAATAGTTTACTCATTAATACCATGTATTGATATTCCTCAAAATTAAGTAGGTACAAATACTATTTATTTTTTAGGTACTGTTGCGTGCCTGTTTCAAAACTGCAGATACCATAATTTTATTATTATGACTTTATAACTTAATGTAGGTAGGTAATATGTACATATAATAATAAAATTATGATTTTAAATTTTGATTTTATATACCAGTATCTATAATAACGATCTAAATTAATTTAATTATTTACCCGTTACAATAATAAATCAAATATAACATATTTTAGTTCTAAAGTATACCTAAATAATTGTCCAAAACTCAGAATGATTCACGTTTTAAAATGATTTGTTAAAAACAATTATAATAAACAGGTGTGATTTTGAACAACACCTGTTACACTTTCTTTTTTTTTTTTTTGTCGTTTTTAGTTTTTTTCCAAATTATCAGGTCAATAGGAAATTTCGGTAAACAAATTTTCATACTAAATATAACTTTTAACGCAATTTCACATTCACACTATAGGCACGGCGCATGGATCGCATGTATCGCTAACTCTGGCATTTCTTAGCACAAGATATTAATATTATAGTGTTATACTTATAAATTAATTATTATTTTATTTATATAAATATAATGTGTTATATTATTTTATAGTTTATTCAGATATCGTTTTATTACATTTTAATATTATTTAATATATTTTATAAATAGGTATATAAAATATTATATTGGATATGATATTTTGTCATATTATCCCGCAATCCCACTTTGCAACAGAAACGTACTTACTATTTAGTACACACTTATACTACTCACCTTGAGTCCGACAATAAGCCGCGTGACGTATTCGCATCCCAATTTGATCACTGGTATTTCGGTTTTTACGCGGACTAAATATCTTAAATCCGACATGATGTTTGATGTATTGTTTTGTTCGTAAATAATAGGTATAATAAAAACTAGATCAAAGCGGACAAACGATTCATAAATCACATAAGATATAAGTCCAAGGACTAATTTGCTTCGATCAAGTACACGTTGGAAGTGAACTCGAACCAAACGAAAAAAAAAAAACGTGTATTGCTTGAAATATTTCGATAGTTATTTCCGATGTTAATACAATTATTATAAATCCACGCACGATTGATAACGGGACGTTCCGGCAATTTAAATAATTATAAAATAATAAATATTCAGCATAAACAATATTAATTATAGAATAAAAATTTAATGAGCAATTATAAATTATAATATTCTAATTACGATCCTAGTGGTCGCACGTACCACCACGTTAACCGGTAGGTCGGTATAATAAACTATAAACCATATTTGTCCATAAACAACGCGGAAATATCCAAATGCAAATGCAAATATAAATAAATTATTATAAAACCATTAGGTACCTACTTTAAGTTTAGGTAGATACCTAATAGCAATCCGTGTTAAATTGTTAATAGGTATATTAAAAACATTTAACAGGAATGTGCAATGGAGACGCACAATAAAATATGGATATTTTAAGTTTTTAAAAATTTTAAATATAATATATTTTTATTAATGGGGGCTTTTTTTTTTTACATTTTATAACATTGTAATAAGAATTTAATATCATGTTCATAAATCATAATAAATAATGATTTATATACGGTTATAATTCAAAAATTCAAACTTCAGTTAAAGATACATGGCATACAGCCAGGGGCGGATTGGCCCACCGGGAATTCGGGAGTTTTCCCGATGGACTGCTTAAAAAATGTAATAATATAATATAGGTATTTTTATAGTATTTTCCAATATTATAATAATATATTTATATAGGTATTGTCTTTATTATTTATTAAGATTACGGAATTACCGCAACTACAGTGTAACCACTAACCACGAACATGGAAATAATCAGTAATCACCAGGGATAGGATTTTATAGCACTTAAAATTATATAAATATACGCTATAATATTCCCTTATTTATCAGGACATATGCATATTTTAAGCATTAAAAATTTCTAAATATGCAAAAAAAACAAATTAGTTTTATTAAATAATTATACTGATATAAGTACATTAAAATTTTAAATATAAAATAGTTTTATTCACATAGGAAATATACACAAATTTGAATAAAATAAAATTAGAAAATAAAAATAAATATTGTTTTTATATTATTATGTCAGTGCTGGAATACCACACAGTGAATCCCGTAATCCATTTCCGAATTCATACATTTCTGAACACAATAAAATTATTAATGTGTCACGAATCCAAGACAGTTCCATAATAATTTAAAACATGATTATTGAATCTTCAATTTTTAAAATATGATAACTTAATAAATTTTGATAAAGAAACAAGTAAAAATGCTAAAATATCACAAAATAGTCAAAAATAGCACAAAAATCTAAAATATTACAAAATATGCAAAAATATGCAAATAAAAATTTTGTATTCTGCTTCTCTGTATCATGAAACACATTTCAATCTTATTCTGCTATTACATGTCATTTCAGGTATCATGTGAAAGATCATTTTATACATTAAAGTTTTTAAAAAATAGACTTCGAAGTTCTATAATTGAAAGCAAACTTGAAGCTTTTATGCTTATGTCGACTGAAAAAGATATTCTTTTTAATATTAATAATGATGAAATAATCTAAAAGCAACTTATTATCAAAAGAACTCTTTTACTAAAAATAAAATTATGTTAAAAATATATTATGAATTTATACTAATACTAATTGTTATACTAAAAAAAGATCTGATACTCCTGCCGCACAGGATACAGGTGTGCGAATCATAGCGTTTAATTTTACTTAGAATTTGAATGCAATGATAAACCATTGCATTCGTAAAAACGATTCTGAGCGAAGTTCAGTCAGATTATAATTTTCGTTTGAACTAAAAATATCAACTTAAAACAGCTATAAAAAAAAATTGAGATTAGGGATTTTTCTAATATTTTAGTATGATGTTATGTAATATGTAAGTATACTTCAATAAAATTTTCAGACCCTAATACCAAAAATTGCTAATTTTATCAAACACTATATACGTAAAAACGAGAAATTTACGAAATATTCGAAGTCCACTTTACTACCGGAAACATACCCTATTCGTGAAAATCGGAGCATTATTTCGGGTAGTATTTTTGTACACAGACATAAAAAAAAAAAAAAATCACACATCATTGTAAAACCAATACATTCTTCGCTTCGCTCAGAATCTAAAAAATATATAAATAATAATAATAATAATAAATACATTTCTATAAAAATATGAATTTTTGTGTTTATGAAACTGCACGGGTTAATGCGCCAGAGTATCAAATTTTTCCCGCACCTAAATATTTTCCCAATCCGCCCCTGCATACAGCTGTGGAGAGGGTAATATTGTACTTTTATTGAAATTTGGTAAATCATTACATTCGAAAAAACGATTCTGAGCGAAGTTCGGTCTTTTTTTGCCAATTGTAATTTGTAAACTTTAAACAGCTACATATAAAGAAAAATGATAATTGAAAGATACATAATATTTTAAAACTATATAATAGGTAGCAAAGGTTAAGCTACGACAAAATTTCAAATCTTAAAATTCAAAATAATTGCTAATTTTATTAAACATTTTAATGAGAATATTAGGAAATTTTAAAAATTCCCTATTTTTATGAAAAATTAACGTACCTACTATATCTAGTATATTTACCTAACGGTTCTAATATTTTATCACGAGACAAATGTAAAATACCTTATGAACGTCCAATAATAATAAATTTTTCTAGTAAGTATGTTTAATATTCTTTGAATAAGAGTAAAATATTTGAAATCGGCATAGCCGTTTAGGGACCTAAAAACTTACCGGCCCATTTAACTTATAATAATTTATGTATACATAGGTACAATTATGGGTAAAGCCCCCTCCTAATTCATTCAATGGGCCAGCATTTTTTTTTTTTCTGATTGCAAAAGATCAATTTTTTGTAGTAGGGGCTAAATTAAACAATAATAAGATATTGCTAATAATCTAATATAATATATTTTTTAATTCATAACTTTTTCTTGTAATTAAATGCATCATGTTATTATCTTTACAATTTACTATAAAAATATTAAGTAAACATACAAAACAAATGACCATCTCTGTCTTGAATAATTAAGTATAACGTATAAGTAATTTTTTTTATACCTAATTAAAATTTTATAGGATATTAAATGATTTCATCTTAGAATGAAACCCTCAGAGGCTCAGAACAATAAATGCTACGGTACTATACTCTATACGCCGAGAGAGTGCAAGTCGGCGACGAACAAAATGCGTTGTTGTCCGTGGGGCTCCGTGCATTTCCTACCAATATGACACGGCCTTGTAGGGTAGGCAAATACTATGCATGTTTTTAAGTTTTCAAAATAGTTTATAGTTTTAAAGTGAAAGAGAAAGCTCGCTTCGCCTACCGGCTCCGCTCAATTCCTCGAGCGTCGCTTTGGGGCACTTTTCGTGGGAGGATGGAGCTACGCCCCTAGGGACTACAAGATACCCATCTAATATAGTCTAATACCTACCTTATAAACCTGATACTGGTGCGGATAGACAGTGGTTTTGTACGACCTAAAACCTCGCTTCGCCAGACCTTTGGAATAATATTATTTTAAAAATATTGACTACCTCATTTTGGAAGCCAATTCAATTGCACCGCGGTTCACATTGTCCGGGCAGGACTACATTGAAATTACATTACCCCTAAACATATACGAGTTACGAATACATACGTATCGAATACGGTCTCGACTCTTTTTTTTTTTAAAAAAAAAAACGATATAAAAATCTGATGCGTTTGTTGGACTTTCGTTCGAACGAGTTCTGAAAGAACACTGCTGTCAGTTTGTGTCTTGTCTCATGTGCGATAATATGCGCTTTTCGTCACCATAATACCATCTACATCAGCGTACCCTGTTGGCTGTTGGAACGAGAGCAGCCGCCGGACGCTATCGTGTGCACTGTGCGTGCAGTTTGCAGTTTGTGTCAGGGTCGAACGTGCAAGTGACATTATTGTATTGTTTATATTTCATACTATCGCAGTATCGCTTATTGTATTTAGACTATATAGTAAGTGTTATGGTTTAATGTTTATTATAGTATTTTAAATTAGTAATAGCCTTTATTAAATGTACGGTTGTCTAGACTCAATTCAATCCCTGTTAGCTTATGGTAACGACGATTGATGCGAGTAATCGGAGCCAAATGCTCGTTAACAAATGCTTAGTTTGTCTCATTGACATGCCGGATTTTGAGCATAACGTAACCCATTAGCCCAATATTGAGTTGTTAGAGGTTAGTATTAAAATAAAATAAATTATTTTATAAATAGCACACATAGCGGTTCGACCGCTGGCGGTCGCCATTTACAAATTAAACGCACGTATTTTTAAATGTGTTTATTTACACTGGGAAAACCGCTATGTGTGAAAGCAGCTTAAGGCAGCTCCACACTGCAGCAATAAGCAAGGAGTAACTAACACCACAGAATAGAATAATACCCTAACCTAATATTATATAGCAATCGGCAATATGCACGAATTAAGATAGTATACTTATATCTTAATTCATGGCAATATGTAATAAAAATAAAATTGTCATTTGATTGTTTACGAAAAATTAAAAAATGACTTTTCTCACATCGAAGCATTACAATATTGCCCGTTGCAAACTTGTCGCGATACACATTACCACTCGTATCTCACATGTCGATTTTCTATATTCATTGCCAGTATTTAGAGCAATACTTTTGTACCGTGGTACATTTTATTTTAATAAATAAAAATAATGTTCCTCATACGATGACATGGATGTAGTCATGTTGTTTTGGTCTGAGACCTGAGAGATTAAAAATTAATTTAATTTAACGTATTGCAATTATTGCTCCGGTGTAAGAAACTGAGAACCGACCAAGTTATAATAACCGGTTACGTTCATCATCAGCTGGTGATTTTAAACGAGCAACACTGTCCGACCGTTGGTAAAATGATAAAACCGATGTAACGGCCATTGGACCGATGGCATCGGTCGATTTATCTGGTTCTCTGGAACAGTTTATGGCGTTTTTATTCGTTTCATTTGTTTTATCCGAAATTCCGAACGTTAACCAAAGTATTTCACAAAAGCTGGCGCGTCAAACGTAATTGTTGACGTTTAAATTTAAAGTCTAACCTGTAATTATTATTTTCAGTTTTTTTTCTCTTGAATTCCGCATTCGCGTTTTCCAGCGTATCGTCGTGTGTGTTATAAACAATAATTTATTAACATTAAACGTATTAATTTGTCGGTGTCGCGAAAGGACGTACCACGTACGTTCTGATGTGTTCGGATCTTACCGAAAACGCTCAGCACTGAGACACCATTACACTAAACAGAACTTTGAACCGTTGGTGTTGTTTTGGTTTTATTTCTCTTTTTTGTATATTTATATATTTATATTTCGTTTTCGAACTTATCCGGATTCTTCTAAGTAAGTTTTAATAAATTTATTTTCAAATAATTTTTCAACTAGTTATTAATTATTACGTGTTAGCAGTCGTGTAAAGAATACTTTTATATTGTAATAATACGTCAACGTTGGAATGAAATGGTAAAACCAAATATTCGAATATATTTTTCCAGTCTTTAACTATGTTAATTTTTCGCCATTAAAAAATGGAAACCAATAAGTAATACTAGTAGATACATCAACTCTGAAACTATATTATCATTATATTTATTATATTTTATTTTTTGGTACCAATTTAGAGAATTTTAGTTGCATTTTTATGAGAAACAGTATCTATTTTAAAATAAAAATTATAATAATATTAGTAATATTCGTAATACATAGGTATATGAATAATATTAAAATAGTATTCGAATTACAAAGAATGTTTTCCGATGTTTGTATTCAAATATTTTTGTAAATCTGTGTACATATAATTATTTGTATAAGTAGGTATATATTGTGTATGATGATTAATGTTGTGATATGAATGGAAGTACAATGGGAATGGAATGTAAGTCTTTATCCTCAAAGTAGTAAATAAATGTATAAGCTCCACTACTCCAGACACAAAATCCTAATAGCACAGAAATTTTGATAACAATAATTATAATATGATTCATGTATCCAATAGGTTTTCTATGTGTTTTTATGTCAATACTAACAAAATATTTTAACCAGATTACCTAGTTCTGATTGCCAGTTTGACTTCTTGAATTTTATTTCAGTTTTAAGTAGGTATACTAACATTTTTTTTGCTTTTAAAAGTATAATACAGATCTGTGGTTCTTAATAGGGGTGGTACCGCCCCTTGTAGGCATTTTGGTCTCTGGGGGGGCAATAGTTTTGAAGGGGGTGTTGAGGGGCGATAAGCTTTTTCAAACTCTGAGATTAAAACTAATACAATTTTTTTATATTATATAACAACACTACAAATAATTGAATGTGAAATCAGAATTCAGTAAAACCTCCCCTTACGGACACCTCCTAATAATGTACGTTTTTATGGGAACGGGGACATTTTCATTATTAATCAATGAAAATACCTCCAAATAACGGACACCTATTTGTATATAACTATATTAATAAATTGAATTTAGACGAGTATTATCTAAATTTAAAAATCTTTTGTATAGTAAAGTAAAATTGTTTTGTTAAGTAGTGTAAAATATAACCATTACTATCTAAAAATAAAAGTTTTTACTTAAATTAATAATGTTATAATATACTGATGAATAAATAAATATATACCTATATATTTTTAAGAAGAAAATTTGATTTTGCATGAGGGGGCCATTAGCAGTTAGTTATTAGTTTATTACGATAAAGGGGGTGCTGAACTAAAAAAGGTTAAAAACCACTGATATAGATCATTTGATAAACCTATGTATTTGTTTTCTTCAGCCATCTATATTATTCATTAAAAAATAATGTAATATTATAGTATGGATTCAATTAATTGATGATCTCTTTTTAACCTAGTACCTAAATATAATATAATATTTAATATGGTAATTATTAAAATACTAAGTGGGGGGTTTATATATATATAATTTTTGTTATGATTATAATATTTATTACAATTTTTATTTTTTAGCTATGGAAAGAAGAAAATCTTTAAAAACCTATTATGGATTTATATTAGTGAAAAAAGGTAATGGAACAATTTGTGGCCGTTATCCAGTAACTAAAAAAGAATGCACTTTAGGACGTGGAACTGAATGTGACATAAGAATTTTTTTAGAAAATATTTCAGCTGTTCATTGCATTATATTGTGTATTAATGATAAAGTAAAAAATTACATATTACGCTTTTAATTTTATAACAATATTTAAATGTTTTCTTTGTATATATTTAAAGGCATATGTCCGTGACAAAAGTATAGTTGGTTCAACTAAAGTAAATGGGAAAAAAGTTGGTAGAAACAATTATTTATTGGGCCATTTAGATGAAATTGACATTTGTGGAAGGAAATTTATTTGGGAGTATATTAATCCACCATTTATGTAAGTTTCTTAAATATGTCTTACAACAGACGCGGATCCAGAAAATTTTAACAGGGGGTGCTAAAATAAAAAAAATTAGTAGAGATATACTTTTCTCATTTTTTTTAAATTTATGTATAAAAAAGTTTTTCAACATTAACATTTTATATAAATATTACTTTTAATTAACATTACAATAATAATTATGAAAAAAAAAATTTAAAAATTATTTTAATAAATAAATAAATTTTATTGGTGGTCAAAAGACAGGGGGTGCTTGAGCGCCCATAGCTCCCCCCTGAATCCGCGCCTGTCTTACAATTATATAGGGATTAAGTACCTATCTTATTTTCAGAAATTCTGGAATAAGAAATGAAGTTATAACACCTAGAGTACGGGAACGTTCTTCAAATCAACTTAACATTCCATTGGTATCTAAGGTATATAAACCTAATTATTATTAAATATTTACACCTATCCGGTGAAAATGCACCTAAACTTGATTAAAATTGGTTTATTGTGAATTTTGCATCTAGTCATAGTATTTTTAGATTCTGAGCGAAGCGAAGAATGTATTGGTTTTACAATGATGTGTGTCTTTTTTTTTTTGTTTTTAAGTATGAAAACTTACTACCCGAAATAATCCTACGATTATCACGAATAGCATATGTTTCCGGTAGGAAAGTGAATGTAGTTGGTACTTTATTTAAGTAATTTTTCGATTTTCTCAAAATTGACCCTAAGTGGTAGAAAAAATGACAAAAAACAGCATTTTTCAAATTTTAACAAATTCAATTTTAATATTTCACAATAACTCGGACAATTTTGAAGTTAGAGACTTGAAAATTTTTTGGGAGTTCACATAGGTACCATGTATATGTGATAAAATTTTAAACCGTTACGTTCATTTTTCTACAAAATATAGGACTTTGAATATTTCGTAAAATTTTCGTTTTTTTGTATATAATGTTTTATAAAATTAGCAATATTTGGTATTATGGTCTGAAAATTTTACTGAAGTATATTTATATATTATTTAACATAAATTTAATATATTAGAAAAATCCCTAGTCTCAATTTTTTATTATAGCCATTTAAAGTTGATTTTTTTGTTTTAAACAAAATTTTAAATATTTATTTATATCTTTTTAGGATAATAAAATACTAATTCCTAAAGTTAAAACTCCATCAAAAACAATTATAAGTATTAATAAAACTCCAATGTAAGTATTAAGTTAAAGTTAATAAATAATTTTATGTATAATATATATACATAAAATTTTACTTATATTTACTATTTACTACTTACTACTTGCTATTTATTTATATTAACATATTTTTATAATAGTGTTGTAGCCTCGGAAAATATGTCAAAATTATCATTTGATAAATTAAAAAATAGTTTAAAAAAACAAGATTCAAGTGAGTACTATTTTACCTTTTAAGATTACTAGAAAACATATAATTCTTTATATAAAGTTGCATAATATGTGTCTGTATAATTGATTTACAATACATATATGTATTTAAAAAACGATTAAGTTTATCAAGGCCAGCATAAGAGTAAGTTGCTCAGGTGTCAGGTGGTCATTAATAAAATATTAATAGTATTTTTTTAGAAATGACCAAAGCTGTATTAATGAGTAGTCTAAAATATTAATTAATATCTTTATTTAAATTTGTTGTTCCAGACAAAATAATTTGATTTTGATTGTTCTACTTCTTAAAAAGGTTGCAGAAAGAATTAAGAAATTTTTTAAAATAATTATATAACTAATAAATCCTTACATTAGAATAAATTTTAATTTTGTTATTATGGTATGTTTTTTATGATATTTTTTTAACCTTTTTAGAGCCACAGAACACTTATAATTTTAAACGATTTTTGTGGAACACACTAGTTGCAAATAAAACAATACTTTACATTTTTTTTTTTTTTTTTTTTTAATAAAATTACATACCTAATACTTGTATTTAGTCAATGTAATAAAGTAATATTAATAAATGTTATAAAATAAATAAAAATTTTAAAGAATGTTTAGATTTGGGACTGATGACTTTTGCATATATATTCAATATTTGGTCTTATATGTGAAAGGGTTACTCTCATATCCTCTTCTATATTAGTTGGCCTTTAATGTTTCTTTATCTTAATATTTGTTAATGTTGAAAATCCATGCATGCAACTGAAAATTGTTATAAAATTTTAATTGCTTTTTTAGAAATATTTTTAAACTCTTTTTGAATAGAAATCTAAAATTCTTCAACAGTTATTTCTGAACATTTAATTTTGAGAGTACGATTTGCTGACAACGTTATAAATTCCTCCTCTTGTAACGTGAATTCATAATTTTTGGCAGAACACTATCCAAATTCACGGAGCACCAGTGTTTCGCATAACACTGGTTAAGTAGTACTGCCATATTGGTGCAATAACTATGAATAGGGTTTACTTTCAATAGTCAATCACATCTATACTGCGTTTTAAAATAGAATATACCGCTTTTGCGCATCACGAATGATACTCGGCCATTTCAAAACAAATTTTCTTCCACTCTAATGAAATTTTTGCGTTGACCACATACGATCGTTACCAACCGAACTTTACTGACTTGTATACACCCAACTTAAAATATTGATTAATTTCCTGATGTATCACGGGCCCAACCAGTTGGCTACCATCCATTTATCGGCAGTGTATAATGGTCCACTGCCAGCGGTCGGTAGGAGCACGCTAATCAGAAATGACGGTAACTGGTAGGAGATGCGTGCCGTCGAATGTAAAATGGTCCGTTAGCGGTGTATTTTCTTTTGAAATGCAGTATAGTTAGGTTATGTTGACCTTGTTTATTTTATATAAATGAATTATATATTTTATAAACAGTAATATTATAAATAAGTATAATTAATTTTGTATTTATTCATTTCAGCTCAATCTGAACATAAAACAACATCATGTACAATGGTTTCTGGTCGAAATATACCGGTAATTATAAAATTTAATATTAGTACCTATACTGCGGCCGACGAGAGAGCACTTTTGGGCGGCGACCAAAACTCGTCCGTTCTCGCGCACTCCTACCACTAAACCTCCCAAACTACTGGCCGCCGACACCGTTGTCGCCGCCGACCCACCTGCCACCAACGACGACGGAGCTCGATCATTTGGATGCGCGAAGAAATAGTGCTCTCTCGTCGGCCGCAGTATATAACATATTATATAAATTAAATAAAAATATTTATTTTTGCTAATTTAATATTTAATTTTATAATCTATTTATTTGTTCTGTATATGAAATTATTTTGTTAAATTATTTTATGTTTTTTACTTTTACATAATTATACTCGATTTAAAATGAGATTGTACTTTCGCGTATTGCGGCAGCCGTTGGGTGTGGAGTACGGTCGCTCGTGAATGTGAAGTATTGATAATTGTCATCGAGAGTGTCATGAGAGTTATACTCTATAATATAGTCATGTATACGTAGCGCCGCGCTCCGTGATGACTAGTAACAAGTGTTCAAATGGAGCGGGAGAATAAATAGATGGAGTCTGACCGCCGCCATTCAAAACGTGTACGCCGAGAGGTACAATCTCATTTTGAATCGAGTATGTACATTGGATACAACAGATTATTTTTAGACTCCAAATTTTATTTTAATGTATAGGTTCAAGTCATATATAAAAAAAATACTAGTCTCTTTACACAGAGTAGGAGTGTGCAGAAAAAAACTAATCTCGCTGCATGATCAATGCATACTACTTATCAACTACTTGCTTTTCTTAACATTACCATTTGTCCGCCAGTTATGTATTTCTTTAATAATTTGAATTGCAGCACACTAGTAAACAGAGTATTGGTACAAATTAAATCTATTAAGATAACTTGATTTCTTTATTATATACCAGACAAATGACATGCGTTATATTTAAGTTTTAGGACTTTAAAAAGCTATACATTCAATTAAAAAAAGCTTTTTGTCAAAACTAGATTTACTATTGTCTTATATAATATACTCATTACTTGGTGATAAAATAATTTTTGTTAAAATGATGAAAATATTACATTTTATTATGATTGGTAGTTTCATGTGTTTAAAGGTGCGTCCACATTATTTACCAAACATGAACTAACAGTAGTAAATGTGATCGATTTGCTTCACATATTACCATTCGGGAAGTAATCTAAACAAAATTTGTTGCCATTTTAGATGCAATTTTTTATTTGTTTATATTGGGCAGTTACAATTTACTTATTGTGCTATTTCTAATTTCATTATTTATTATTTTAAATTATATAAAGAATAATTCTTCATAATGTACCTTAAAAAAAAAAGAATAGCGTTATTAATTTTAAAATTTTAGTAAACATTTTGAAGGTTAATCTTGTAAAAATTTTAAAACTTCTAACATCTATTACCAGTTCCCTTTGTATATGAATCCCACTATAATTTACACTATGTTGATTAAACTTTATCATTGATAACTGACATATTTATTTTATATTAAATAATATTAACTAGTAGTTGCTAATAAAATAACATCTTTTTTATTTATGGATATACGGGTATTCATTTTTAGGTATTTACATGTAATTAAATAAAAGATGAATTACAATGTTAATTAAAAGCGTATTTGTGATTCAATTTGGACACAAACAGCACTTTAAGTATGGGACAACGAATGACATATTTTATTAAATTTACGTTCGGCTTTATAGTGTGTATGTGCCTTAATGCAATAGTCAGTATCTTGGTGGCTTGTTATTAATGTATTATTTGATACAATAAAAGTTTTATTTTCATTCCATTAGTAAAAATATTGAGGGAAATTTTCTAAATATGAAAGTAAATTATATTAGATTGTTATTTATACAAATAATTTTACTTGTTTAATTATAGAAATAATTATGCAATATTAGACATTTTGTTAAAAAAAGATCATTGTATTATTTAATAATTTTGTATTTCAGCTTATTAATTTTGGTGATTCTACACCACAAAGAAAACCATGGGCTGTAACTAATGCATCTGATAATGATTCAACACCAAGAGGCCTTGATATTTGTAATAGATTTTCTGCCGAAAGGTCAAAGTTAGATACTACTCCAGAGTTTATTGCTAGTTATCATTATGTAGATGAAAATGTAGAATTTGATTCTCCTGAATATCCACATGTCATCTCAAACTATAAACATTCTGATACTATAGTTGATACTTCTGTAGAACCATCAGAATCGGCTAATGGTCAGGATGATAATTTTGAGATTTGTAATAGTTTATCAAATGTTGAGCTTGAATCTAATTCATCAAGAAGAAATACTTTTACTATTGATAATGAACCAATGGTGTTAGAACAATGTACAACCCCAGCTCCAAAACGATCCATTTTAAAGTGTTCTAAAACAGTTAAACCTCATCGAGCAAGAACTAGTAATCGAATGGTTCAATTTGCTCGTTTACCAAAAACTGACAGTAAAATTAAATTGAAAAATCAATTTAATCCAAAATCTAGTGGTTTTACTGTTACTGATAACGATAATAATGATGCTGATCTTTCTCAGAATTTTAGAAAAGTTTTTCAATCTGATGGTGAAGAATATGATGATGATTTAGATGGTGTACAACCATTAGATACAAGTGTTTCATCCCTAATGAATTCACCAATTTTAGATCATAATAATGTGAATAGATCATCAATACGTGGTTCTAGAGGTAATAAAGTTATGAGTCTTGTTAATTCATTAGAGAAACGTATAAAGGAATCTCCTAAGCATAGTATACGTGCATCGGATTTACTAAGTATGAATGATTCAAAAGGTACATCGTTTAATGATTCGCCAAATAACACTAATGTGATGCTGCAAGTGTCTGCTTCTAGGCGTGTTAATTTAGAAGAAATTTTTGAAGCTGAAGATTCTTTAAAGAGTACATGTAATGTAAATGAATTGAATAAAACAAAGTCTAAAGATATTGATAGAAGTTCAGTTCAAAGTACTGAAATTGCTGTATGTAATTCTGATTTGGTAGACACTGAAGCGGTATCAATTGATGTACAAAACGAAGATTTATCAGAAAATGAATGTGAATACACTTTTGCTTCTCCTTTACATTTAAATTCTATTCAGAAATTGAACACAATTGAAGTAACTGGTAACAATTCAAATATTACTGAAGTAATTGATGATCAACAACAATCAGAAACAATTACTAAAACATTTAATATTCCTGAAAATATTAAAAAAGATAATAGTATATCAGCTATAATTAAAAGTTCATTAAAATCTAATAAAATTGATAGTTTTGATACTAATAATGATATCCAGAAAGATAAGTCCCATGACATTATTGCATCGATTAATGATAATTCGGAATTACCCTTAGAAAATGAACACTTAGATGTACAAAATAATGTTTTAATAATTGATAAAAAATCTACTGTAGAAGAACAGCCAGGTATACTAAATGATGATTCTGAACCCGTTGAAAAGTCTACAGATATAGAAAAAG